>CAUPSL010000917.1:2500-22500 GCA_963514005.1 Raja brachyura
ACTCACACACCCACACACCCACCCACCCACCCACACACCCACCCACCCACACTCACACCCACCCACACACCCACCCACACACCCACACTCACACACCCACACTCACACACCCACACTCACACCCACATCCACACTAGCACACCCACACACCCACACTCACACACCCACACACTCACGCTCACACACCCAGACTCGCACACTTACACTCACACACACACTCACACACACAGAGCCTGTATCTCAAAAACATGTAAAATCATGAGAGGAATAGATCGGGTCGATGCACAGAGTCTCTTGCCCAGAGTAGGGGAATCGAGGACCAGAGGACACAGGTTCAAGGTGAAGGGGAAAAGATTTAATAGGAATCTGAGGGGTAACTTTTTCACACAGAGGGTGGTGGGTGTATGGAACAAGCTGCCAGAGGAGGTCGTTGAGGCTATCCCATCGTTTAAGAAACAGTTAGACAGGTACATGGATAGGGCAGGTTAGGAGAGATATGGACGGGCAGGTGGGACTAGTGTAGCTGGGACACGTTGGCCGGTGTGTGTAAGTTGGGCCGAAGGGCCTGTTTCCACACTGTATCGCTCAATGGCTCTATGAATCTATAACTAAAACGTAATATAATGGTCAATGTTGAGTACAATCGGAGCCGATCAGGCACTGACCTGAGTAGTGGTTGACCATGTCCTCCAAGCACTGGAAGGTCAGGCGTTGCTGGATGTAATACCAGCGGTTGGGCAAGCGGTAGATCCGATAGTGCTTGACAAACTTCTGCCGGAAGTCACTGCAGTGCTTGACGGAGAGGCAATACGTTCCTGCAAGACAGGAGCAAGCCTGTTAGTCACAGGGTGGTGAATCTGTGGGATTCTTCGCCACAGACGGCTGTGGAGGCCAAGTCCGTCACAGGCAGAGATAGACAGGTTCGTGATTAGTGCGGGTGTCAGGGGTTATGGGGAGAAGGCAGGAGAATGGGGTTGAGAGGGAGAGATAGATCAGCCATGATTGAATGGCGGAGTAGACTTGATGGGCCGAATGGCCTAATTCTGCTCCTATCCCTTATGAACCCAGATCCAAAATGTTGTTTAAACTACGATAGATGTGACCTCCCATAGCTCACATGTTGGTGAGAAACGACGGTGAATTTGCAGATGGACGCCCAGTGTCCACAGCGGTAGACACAAGGAACTGAACATAGACAATAGGTGCAGGAGTAGGCCATTCGGCCCTTCGAGCCAGCACCGCCATTCAATGTGATCATGGCTGATCATCCCCAATCAGTACCCCGTTCCTGCTTTCTCCCCATATCCCTTGATTCCGTTAGCCCTAAGAGCTAACTCTATCTTGAATACATCCAGTGAATTGGCCTCCACTGCCTTCTGTGGCAGAGAATTCCACAGATTCACAACTCTCTGGGTGGAAATGTTTGTCCTCATCTCAGTTCTAAATGGCCGACCCCTTATTCTTAAACTGTGACCCCTGGTTCTGGACTCCCCCCAACATCGGGAACATGTTTCCTGCCTCTAGCCTGTCCAATCCCTTATCTATAAGATCTACAAGATCCCCTCTCATCCTTCTAAATTCCAGTGAATACAAGCCCAGTCGAGTCCCAGCCTGCTCAACCTTTCCCTATAGCTCAGCCCCTTGAGTCCCGGCAACATTATTGCAGAGTGCTGTGCACACTTTGTGTAAAGTTAAACAGAAATGAACGTACCTTTCTGGCTTTCACTCTGCCTTATCAAGAAAGAACCTGTTCTGTTATCAGCCAGCTGCAATAACTCCTCTGCCTTCCTTCTTCCGATCCCTTCAAAGAGCCAGCTGTACAAGAACACAGCGATCGGTCACCACAAGTTTCAAACAACAAGTTCAACTCTCCCTCCCTCGTCTCACAACAACACATCTGACATTTTATACATGCCCGTTACAGATCACAAGAGGAATAGATCGGGTAGACAGACGCATAGAGTCTCTTGCCCAGAGTAGGGGAATCCAGGACCAGAGGACATGGGTTCAAGGTGAAGGGGGAAAGATTTTATAGGAATCTGAGGGGTAACTTTTCCACACAGAGGGTGGTGGGTGTATGGAACGAGCTGCCAGAGGAGGTAGTCGAGGCTGGGACTATCCCAATGGTTAAGAAACAGTTAGACAGGTACATGGATAGGACAGGTTTGGAGGGATATGGACCAAGTACAGGCAGGTGGGACTAGTGTAGATGGGACATGTTGGCCGGTGTGGGCAAGTTGGGCCGAAGGGCCTGTTTCCACACTGTATCGCTCTATGACTAGTGTAGATGGGACATGTTGGCTGGTGTGGGCAAGTTGGGCCGAAGGGCCTGTTTCCATGCTGTATCGCTCTATGACTAGTGTAGATGGGACATGTTGGCTAGTATGGGCAAGTTGGGCCGAAGGGCCTGTTTCCATGCTGTATCGCTCTATGACTAGTGTAGATGGGACATGTTGGCTAGTATGGGCAAGTTGGGCCGAAGGGCCTGTTTCCATTCTGTATCACTCTATGACTAGTGTAGCTGGGGCATGTTGGCTAGTATGTGCAAGTTGGGCTGAAGGGCCTGTTTCCACGCTGTATCACTCTGTGACTAGTGTAGATGGGACATGTTGGCTAGTATGGGCAAGTTGGGCCGAAGGGCCTGTTTCCACATTGTGATCTGATAGAGTTGGTGACATTGGCAGCACCAGGCAGTGTGATCAGCCTTCCTTGGAAGTTAGCATTGTTTAGTAGTTTAGTATGGTCACGACCCGAAACGTCACGCGTTGCTTCTGTCCAGGGATGCTGCCTGTCCCGCTGAGTTACTCCAGCTTTTTGTGTCTGTCTTTAGTTGAATTTAGTTTAGTTTAGAGATACAGCGGGAAAACAGGCCCTTCGGCCCATCGAGTCCGTGCCGACCATCGATCCCCGCACACTAACACTATCCTACACACACTGGGGATTATTTACACTTATACACCAAGCCAATTAACCTATAAACCTGCACGTCTTTGTAGTGTGGAGGAAACTGGAGCAACTGTAGAGAGTCTACACAGGTCACGGGGAGAACGTACAAACTCCGTACAGACAGCACCCGTGGTCAGGATGGAACCCGGGTCTCTGGCGCTGTGAGGCAGCAACTCTACCGCTGTGCCACCGTGCCGTGGTTGAGGGAGAAAAGTGTGAGACTGGACACAGAATGTCGATGTGTGTTCAACAAACGTACCCATGATAGACTCGGGCAACGCAGGCTCGCGGGATGCTGCTCTCAGGCCCAGCGGTCAGCGACCGCACTCGCCACCAATCGCCTTCCCTGCGGATAGAAACATCAACGTGACGGACCGACACATAGAGAGAGTCATTGGTCTCTGGAGCACTGACCACACTGCCCTGTGGCAGCCCTGTGTCCGTGTGTAACTGTGTCAGTGGGAGTGTGGAGGTGTGTGAGTGTGTGATTGTGTGTCAGTGTGAGTGGGTCAGTATGTGAGCGTATCTATGTGTGAGTGTGTCAGTGTGTAACTGTGTCAGTGTGAGTGTGTCTGTGCGTGAGTGTGTCTGTGCGTGAGTGATTCAGTGTGTCTGTGCGTGAGTGTGTCAGTGTGTCTGCGCGTGAGTGTGTCAGTGTGTCTGCGCATGAGTGTGTCAGTGTGTCTGTGCGTGAGTGTGTCAGTGTGTCTGCGCGTGAGTGTGTCAGTGTGTCTGCGCATGAGTGTGTCAGTGTGTCTGTGCGTGAGTGTGTCAGTGTGTCTGTGCATGAGTGTGTCAGTGTGTCTGTGCGTGAGTGTGTCAGTGTGTCTGTGCGTGAGTGTGTCAGTGTGTCTGTGCGTGAGTGTGTCAGTGTGTCTGTGCGTGAGTGTGTCTGTGCATGAGTGTGTCAGTGTGTCTGTGCGTGAGTGTGTCAGTGTGCCACAATCCCACCACAGCCACTCTCCCCTCTCCCATTAATAATTACTACAACACTGTCTCAGTATCTCACTCTGGAGAGTCTTGATTAGTACGGGTGTCAGAGGTTACGGGGAGAAGGCAGGAGAATGGGGTTAGGAGGGAGAGATAGATTGAATGGCGGAGTAGACTTGATGGGCTGAATGGCCTAGATCTGCTCCTATCACTGATGAACATGTTTCCGCCGTTCCATAAAGACTGTGGCTTTGATTCTTCCGTCTCTAACGTGATGATTTAAAGTTATCACCATCATATTCGTCAGTATCCAAGTGGGGCCATCCCCTCTGCCCCCCCCCCCCCCCCCCCCCCCCACTCTCTGCCTAGTCTCCAACTCACCCGTAGTGAGGGGAGGCTGCGGGGCCCTCGTTAGACTGGCCCCTCCATGCTGGCCCCCTCATTAGACTGGCCCCTCCATGCTGGGCCCCTCATTAGACTGGCCCCTCCATGCTGGGCCCCTCATTAGCCTGGCCCCTCCATGCTGGGCCCCTCATTAGCCTGGCCCCTCCATGCTGGGCCCCTCATTAGCCTGGCCCCTCCATGCTGGGCCCACGTTAGTCTGGCCCCTCCACCCTCCATGCTGGGCCCACGTTAGTCTGGCCCCTCCACCCTCCATGCTGGGCCCTCGTTAGACTGGCCCCTCCATGCTGGGCCCCTCATTAGACTGGCCCCTCCATGCTGGGCCCCTCATTAGCCTGGCCCCTCCATGCTGGGCCCCTCATTAGCCTGGCCCCTCCATGCTGGGCCCACGTTAGTCTGGCCCCTCCACCCTCCATGCTGGGCCTCGTTAGACTGGCCCCTCCATGCTGGGCCCCTCATTAGACTGGCCCCTCCATGCTGGGCCCCTCATTAGACTGGCCCCTCCATGCTGGGCCCCTCATTAGTCTGGCCCCTCCATGCTGGGCCCCTCATTAGCCTGACTCCTCCACCCTCCATGCTGGGCCCCTCATTAGCCTGGCCCCTCCATGCTGGGCCCCTCATTAGCCTGGCCCCTCCATGCTGGGCCCACGTTAGTCTGGCCCCTCCACCCTCCATGCTGGGCCTCGTTAGACTGGCCCCTCCATGCTGGGCCCCTCATTAGACTGGCCCCTCCATGCTAGGCCCCTCATTAGACTGGCCCCTCCATGCTGGGCCCCTCATTAGTCTGGCCCCTCCATGCTGGGCCCCTCATTAGCCTGACTCCTCCACCCTCCATGCTGGGCCCCTCATTAGCCTGGCCCCTCCATGCTGGGCCCCTCACTAGCCTGGCCCCTCCATGCTGGGCCCCTCATTTGCCTGGCCCCTCCATGCTGGGCCCCTCACTAGCCTGGCCCCTCCATGCTGGGTCCCTCATTAGCCTGGCCCCTCCATGCTGGGCCCCTCATTAGCCTGGCTCCTCCATGCTGGGCCCCTCATTAGCCTGGCCCCTCCATGCTGGGCCCCTCATTAGCCTGGCCCCTCCATGCTGGGTCCCTCATTAGACTGGCCCCTCCATGCTGGGCCCCTCATTAGACTGGCCCCTCCATGCTGGGCCCCTCACTAGACTGGCCCCTCCATGCTGGGCCCCTCATTAGACTGGCCCCTCCATGCTGGGCCCCTCATTAGCCTGGCCCCTCCATGCTGGGCCCCTCATTAGCCTGGCCCCTCCATGCTGGGCCCCTCATTAACCTGGCTCCTTCATGCTGGGCCCCTCATTAGCCTGGCCCCTCCACCCTCCATGCTGGGCCCCTCATTAGCCTGGCTCCTCCATGCTGGGCCCCTCATTAGCCTGGCCCCTCCATGCTGGGCCCCTCATTAGCCTGGCTCCTCCATGCTGGGCCCCTCATTAGCCTGGCCCCTCCATGCTGGGCCCCTCATTAGCCTGGCTCCTCCATGCTGGGCCCCTCATTAGACTGGCCCCTCCACCCTCCATGCTGGGCCCCTCATTAGCCTGGCCCCTCCATGCTGGGCCCCTCATTTATCTGGCCCCTCCACCCTCCATGCTGGGCCTACGTTAGTCTGGCCCCTCCGTGCTGGGGCCTTGGTTGTTCCCTCCCCAGCGGCATTTACTCACTCAGCCACGATCCGCAGCTTCTGGCCCATCCTGTAGACGGGTTGACTGATGGATGGCAGAGGATAGTCATAGAGGGTGACCACGATGTCATTGCTGTCTCCTGGGTAATGAACGGAATATGGTCAAACGTCCGGCTCAGGATAGTGCAGTCAACAGGTACTGGCATTTTGAATGAGCTGAACTGAACCTATACTTCACTGAAAGTAGCTGAAGTAATAGCAAAAATATTAGCTAGAAGATTAAGTAAGTATGCTAGTAAATTAATACATCCGGATCAAGCGGGGTTTATCCTTAAGAGACAATCATTTAATAATTTGAGACGTCTGCTCAACATAATGCATTCACACCAAATTGAAGATCAAAAACTATTAATTATTCCAACTGGGAGAGAATTTCATTCTATGGATTAAATTACTATATAATAAGCC
Organism: Raja brachyura; assembly: GCA_963514005.1. Next base: position 8,879 of record CAUPSL010000917.1, read on the forward strand.
AACGGCCAAAATATTAACTAATAATATTTTATGTACGAAATTTTAATTGTCAAGGGGTAATAGACAAGGATGTTCACTATCACCACTGTTAATTGCTCTTATAATTGAACCCCTAGCAGAAAGAATTAGAACTCATCCGGGTGATTTGGGAAAGAGCAGGAATTAAAACGTTGCGAGATTTGTATGAAACGGGAAAATGACTATCATTTAAACAATTACAACTAAAGTACAATTTGGGAAACAATCAGTATTTTAAATATTTTCAAATATGTGACTATCTGAAAAAACATGCACAATATGCCATTAGATCTACTGGATGAAGCAGTGAATACAAAGGCTGAATCAGCAAACTTAATATCATATATATATTATATTATTCTAAATGCAGAAATAGCAACAACTGAAGGTGTTAGAAGAGACTGGGAACAAGAATTAACTATCAAAATTTCCAAAGAGAGGTGGGATGAACACTTATTAAATGTGCACAAATGTTCAATTAACGTAAGACACACTTTAATCCAATTTAAAATCTTACATAGATTATACTATTCAAAAACTAAAATAAGTAAACTTTTTCCCAACGTCTCACCTATCTGTGATAAATGCCGGTCTCAAGAAGCTACTATAGCGCACTCATTTGTCTTTTGTACAAAAATTCTAAAGTTTTGGACTGAAATGTTTGAAATCTTCACAAAACTATTTAAAATAAAACTGACACCAGAAGCAGAATAGATTATTTTTGGAACAACGGAAGGTAGCCCTGAATTAAATGTGTTTCAAAAGAATCTATTTGAATACGGGTTAATAACTGGAAAAAAAGCTTATTTTAAAATTCTGGAAAAATGCTCCCACACCAACAGTAAATATGTGTTTGAAACACCACATCTGGAAGATATGAGACACCGCCTGGCAGGAAAATCAGATCGCTTCTGTCAGATGTGGTCTGCATTTATAAATCTACTACAAGGATAAGGTCCAAGAATACCTCAAAAAGGTACCGGTGTTGGGTCTTGGTAAAGGGGAACGTAAAACTGTCGAGTTGGTAAATTCCTTTTGCGTGATGTTTACAATAAAGTAACTGGCTTTTCCTTTTTTCTTCTTTCTCTCTCTTCTTTTCTAGGGTCCATCTCTAATCTCCTTTCTCTAACTCCTCGACTAAGGGTTCTCTCTTCTTTCCCTTCGTCACACTTCTTCACTTTCACAACTCTCTCTCACTTTCTCTACTTTCTCTGTTTCTATTCCTTATAGCTGTAAAAAACTAAGGGGTACAATGACTGTAATAATATATACGGGACGTACACTGATGTCATTTACAGTACCTCTAATAAATAAATATATTAAAAAAAGAAATTAGCTGAAGTACAGGAGTAAAGAGGTCCTCCTGCAGTTGTATAGGGCTCTGGTGAGACCACATCTGAGTATTGTGTACAGTTTTGGTCTCCTAATTTGAGGAGACATCCTTGTGATTGAGGCATTGCAGCGTAGGTTCACCAGATTGATCCCTGCGATGGCGGGACTGTCATATGAGGAGAGATTGAAAAGACTAGGCTTGTATTCACTGGAGTTTAGAAGGATGAGGGGGAATCTTATAGAAACATATACAATTATAAAAGGACTGGACGAGCTAGATGCAGGAAAAATGTTCCCAATGTTGGGCAAATCCAGAACCAGGGACCACAGTCTTAGAATTAAGGGGAGGCCATTTAAGACTGAGGTGAGAAAAAACTTTTTCACCCAGAGAGTTGTGAATTTGTGGTATTCCCTGCCACAGAGGGCAGTGGAGGCCAAGTCACTGGGTGGATTTAAGATAGAGCTCTAGGGGCTAGTGGAGTCAAGGGATATGGGGAGAAGGCAGGCACGGGTTATTGATTTGGGACGATCAGCCATGATCACAATGAAAGGCGGTGCTGGCTCGAAGGGCCGAATGGCCTCCTCCTGCACCTATTTTTTATGTTTCTATGTAACACACTTCTCGGCATCTGCATACGATGGTGTCTGTCTTGTCGCTTCTTGTGCGGGGTGGTGGAAACAGGGCCGCAATGTGCACGGGCTTTCCTTGACCCCGCCTTTGTGGTGACAGGATTTCCATGCAGGAGCTGGGATTTCTCCCTTCAACTGCACAAGGTCTCCGTGAGAGCACATCTGGAGGATTGGGGACACCTCTGGAAGGATCTGAGCAAGGATGTTCTTGCATTGAACACAGCCAAGGTTACCCCAGCATTATGTCTTTATTCTGTAAACTACTGGCTGTAACAGTTCTGGCACTGTGTGTGTACGAGACTCGGGGAACTGCAGGTGCTGGAACCTTCAGCAAAACACAAAGTGCTGGAGTAACTCAGCGGGTCAGGCAGCATCTGTGGAGAACATGGATAGGTGACGTTTCACAGAGTGCTGGAGTAACTCAGCGGGTCAGGCAGCATCTGTGGAGAACATGGATAGGTGACGTTTCACAGAGTGCTGGAGTAACTCAGCGGGTCAGGCAGCATCTGTGGAGAGGAGGAACGGGTGACGTTTCGGGTTGTGGGGGGTGTGTCACAACTTACCCTGCTGGGTTTCTGGAGCCTCGGTCTCAGTCGGTGGTGATTTATGAGCGTTGCCCATGGCTTAATCCTCAGCATCCGTGCACAAAACTGTGGGGAAGAAAACACATTCATATGGTCATAGGTGATAGGAGCAGAATTAGGCCATTCGGCCCATCAAGTCTACTCCGCCATTCAATCATAGCTGATCTATCTCTCCCTCCTAACCCCATTCTCCTGCCTTCTCCCCATAACCTCTGACACCCGTACTAATCAAGAATCTATCTTTATTACATGAAGCTGCCCTGGGTCAGGCTGGTGTACATTAATGCAGGTGTGTTCTACACAGGTGGACTGGCATAGACCTCAGCCTCAACCAAGACATGGGTTTAAGGTGAGAGGGGGTAGATTTAATAGGAACCTGAGGGTCCTGCACCTATTGTCTATGTTTTTATGTTTCAGAGGGTTGGGTCAGAGGGCTGTTTCCGTGCCATGTGACACTATGACCTTCTGACATCCTTACTGGAACATGCCAGTCCTGAACTTTGATCCGCAGGTCGGCCCGGACTCAGTGGGCTGAAGGGCCTGTTTCTGCGCTGTATCTCTAAACTACACTAAACTACACTAAACTAGACTGGGCTAGACTAGACTGGACAAGACTAGGCTAACCTAGACTACCAGACCAGACTAGACCAGACTAGACTAGACTAAACTAGACTAGGCTAGACTAGACCAGACTAGACTAGACTAAACTAGGCTAGACTAGACTAGACCAGACTAAACTAAAGTAGACTAGGCTAGACTAGACCAGACTAAACTAGACTAGACTAGGCTAGGCTAGACTAGACCAGACTAAACTAGACTAGACTAGACTAGACCAGACTAGACCAGACTAAACTAGACTAGGCTAGACTAGACCAGACTAAACTAAAGTAGACTAGGCTAGACTAGACCAGACTAAACTAGACTAGACTAGGCTAGACTAGACTAGACCAGACTAAACTAAACTAAACTAGACTAGACCAGACTAGACCAGACTAAACTAGACTAGGCTAGACTAGACCAGACCAGGCTAACCTAGACTACCAGAGCAGACCAGACTAGACTAGGCTAGACTGAACTAAATATCCGTCTATCAATAAGCAGCCAATAGCAGTCCACTGTCCATGAATAATAAGTCCCATGAAACTGAGGTTAACAAGCAATGAAACAGTTTAAAAGATCAACGACTGTGACAACATCTGACTGATTTTAAAAATAAAGTTAGAGGCAGCTTTGTAACAAACGAGTGTGGTATCAGTTTGATCAGCTGAGCCTCACAAGAGGGAAGTTGGCGTTGGGGTGAGGAGCAGCGTTTTGCCGGGCTCTGACGGAAACATCTTGCCAGTGAACAAGTACAGACTGACACCGCAAACCCCGACTTCATTTTCATCAAGATTTCACAGTCATGGGGAACTTTCAATAACCTTTTGGAAACCTAATTCACACAGAGGGTGGTGGGTGTATGGAACCAGCTGCCAGAGGAGGTAGTTGAGGCTGGGACTATCCCAACGTTTAAGAAACAGGTACATGGATAGGACAGGTTTGGAGGGATATGGACCAAGCGCAGCCAGGTGGGACTAGTGTAGTTGGGAGATGTTGGGCAAGTTGGGCTGAAGGGCCTGTTTCCACACTGTATCACTCTGTGACTCTGCGACTATAACATGATCACTGTGCATAGCTGTGAGTTGAGTTTATTGTCACGTGTTCTGAGGTACGGTGAAGGGCGTTGTGGCGTGTTTGTGAGCGTGTGACCGAGACGGTTTTATTGGGATGTTGCTCCAATTGTTTCTCTTTGTTTGGAAAATATCTTCACTTTTCCACTTGTTTCAGCTCCTTTTTGAACCCCACTTTCAGCCCGTGGAACCAATGAAATGTTCTGTTGGAGTCGGTGCTTGGAACTGTGTTCTTGTCATTTATATATATCTCCAAATGACGCACATAGATGTAGACACAAGGCACTGCAGAGGCTGCAATCTTGTGTGGAACTAAAAGTGCTGGAGTCATTCAATGTGACAGGCAGCATCTGTGTAGGGCATGAATAAGCTAAAGTCCAGGTCTGAAGGGTCCCGAAACAACACCTCACCTATCCATGTTCTCCACAGATGCTGCCTGACCCGCTGAGTTACTCCAGCACTCTGTGAAACGTCACCTATCCATGTTCTCCACAGATGCTGCCTGACCCGCTGAGTTACTCCAGCACTCTGTGAAACGTCACCTACCCATGTTCTCCACAGATGCTGCCTGACCCGCTGAGTTACTCCAGCACTCTGTGAAACGTCACCTATCCATGTTCTCCACAGATGCTGCTGCCTGACCCGCTGAGTTACTCCAGCACTCTGTGAAACGTCACCTATCCATGTTCTCCACAGATGCTGCCTGACCCGCTGAGTTACTCCAGCACTCTGTGAAACGTCACCTATCCATGTTCTCCACAGATGCTGCTGCCTGACCCGCTGAGTTACTCCAGCACTCTGTGTTTTTTTGGCATCACAGTGGTGCAGCGGTGAGTTGCTGCCTCAGCGCCAGAGACTTGGGTTTGATCCTGACCACGGCTGCTGTCTGTACGGAGTTTGCATGTTGTCCCCGTGACAACGTGGGTTTTCTCCGGGTGCTCCGGCTTCCTCCCACTCCAAAGACGTGCAGGCTTGTAGGTTAATTGGCTTCTGTACATTGTCCCTAGTGTGTATAGGATAGCGCTGGTGTATGGGGAGATCGCTGGTCGGTGTGGATTCAATGAGCCGAAGGAATGTTTCCGCGCTGTACCTCTAAAGTCTAAAGTTTAATCTGAAAAGGGTGCAGAGGTTTCTGAAAATTAGCCTGGATTTGCAGAATGGTTGGACATTGGGGACAGGTTAAAGCTGAAGGGGCAACGTTACTGGAGATGTCGGGACTTGTACAGATGCATCTGCTGATGTGGTGATGGTGAACCGTGCCAGCGAGTCCCTTTGCCGTGTCCATGCCGTCGAGAGGAAGTCGCTGTCACGTGCACGCTCTGTCCGCACCCTCTGTCCGCACCCTCTGTCCGCACCCTCTAGGTTTCGCAACGGGGCAGTTGGAATGTCAGAATGGGAAACGCACTTTGCCAGGAAACCTCCAGAGATTGTCAGAGCTGCAGCTAGTTCACCAGTAGCGGGCAGCTCAAACATCCTGCTTCTGCACTGGCCTTCACTCACTCAGGGGCGTTTAGAATTGCAGAGTCACGGTCACAGAGTCACAGAGACACAGAGACACAGAGACACAGAGTCACAGAGACACAGAGACACAGAGACACAGAGACACAGAGACACAGAGACACAGAGACACAGTCACAGAGACACAGTCACAGAGACACAGAGACACAGAGTCACAGAGACACAGAGACACAGAGACACAGAGACTCAGAGACACAGAGACACAGAGTCACAGAGACGCAGAGTCGCAGAGTCGCAGAGACACAGAGTCGCAGAGTCACAGAGACACAGAGACACAGAGTCACAGAGTCACAGAGTCACAGAGACACAGAGACACAGAGACACAGAGACACAGAGACACAGAGACACAGAGACACAGAGACACAGAGACACAGAGACACAGAGTCACAGAGACACAGAGTCACAGAGACACAGAGTCACAGAGACACAGAGTCACAGAGACACAGAGACACAGAGTCACAGAGACACAGAGACACAGAGTCACAGAGACACAGAGTCACAGAGACACAGAGACACAGAGACACAGAGACACAGAGACACAGAGTCACAGAGACACAGAGACACAGAGACACAGAGACACAGAGTCACAGAGACACAGAGTCACAGAGACACAGAGACACAGAGTCAGTCACAGAGTCACAGAGTCACAGAGACACAGAGACACAGAGACACAGAGTCACAGAGTCACAGAGACACAGAGACACAGAGACACAGGGACACAGAGACACAGAGACACAGAGACACAGAGACACAGAGTCACAGAGTCACAGAGACACAGGGACACAGAGACACAGAGACTCAGAGACACAGAGACACAGGGACACAGAGACACAGAGACACAGGGACACAGAGACACAGAGACTCAGAGACACAGAGACACAGGGACACAGAGACACAGAGTCAGAGACACAGAGTCACAGGGACACAGAGACACAGAGACTCAGAGTCACAGTCACAGAGACACGTAGACACGGAGACACAGAGACACAGAGACACAGAGACACAGAGACACAGAGACACAGGGACACAGAGTCACACAGAGACACAGAGACACAGAAACACAGAGACACAGAGACACAGGGACACAGGGACACAGAGACACAGAGACACAGAGACACAGAGACACAGGGACACAGGGACACAGAGTCACAGAGTCACACAGAGACACAGAGACACAGAGTCAGAGACACAGAGACACAGAGACACAGAGTCACACAGGGACACAGAGTCACAGAGACACAGAGACACAGAGTCACACAGGGACACAGAGTCACAGAGACACAGAGACACAGGGACACAGAGACACACAGGGACACAGAGTCACAGAGACACAGAGACACAGAGACACAGAGTCACACAGGGACACAGAGACACAGGGACACAGGGACACAGGGACACAGAGTCACAGAGACACAGAGTCACACAGAGTCACACAGAGTCACACAGAGACACAGGGACACAGAGTCAGAGACACAGAGACACAGAGACACAGAGACACAGAGTCACAGCGACACAGAGACACAGAGACACAGAGTCAGAGACACAGAGACACAGAGACACAGAGACACAGAGACACAGAGTCACAGCGACACAGAGACACAGAGTCAGAGACACAGAGACACAGAGACACAGAGACACAGAGACACAGAGACACAGAGACACAGAGTCACAGCGACACAGAGACACAGAGACACAGAGTCAGAGACACAGAGACACAGAGACACAGAGACACAGAGACACAGAGTCACAGCGACACAGAGACACAGAGACACAGAGTCAGAGACACAGAGACACAGAGACACAGAGACACAGAGACACAGAGACACAGAGCCCATATCTGTGTCCTTGATCCATATCCCTCCAAACCTGTCCTATCCATGTACCTGTGTAACTGTTTCTTAAACGTTGGGATAGTCCCAGCCTCAACTACCTCCTCTGGCAGCTTGTTCCATACACCCACCACCCTCTGTGTAAAAAAGTTACCCCTCAGATTCCTATGTTTAAGAAGGAACTGCAGATGCTGGAAAACTCAATGGTTGACAAAAATGCTGGAGAAACTGAGCGGGTGAGGCAGCGTCTATGGAGCGAAGGAATAGGTGACGTTTCGGGTCGAGACCCTTCTTCAGACTGGTGTGAGGATGGGGGGGGGGGGGCGGGAAGAAGAAAGGAAGAGGTGGAGACAGTGGGCTGTGGGAGAGCTGGGAAGGGGAGGGGAAGAGGGAGAAAGCAAGGACTACCTGAAATTGGAGAAGTCAATGTTCATACCACTGGGGTGTAAACTACCCAAGCGAAATATGAGGCGCTGCTCCTCCAATTTGCGGTGGGCCTCACTCTGGCCATGGAGGAGGCTCAGGTCAGAAAGGTCAGATTGGGAATGGGAGGGGGAGTTGAAGTGCTGAGCCACTGGGAGATCAGGTTCGTTATTGCAAACTGAGTGGAGGTGTTGGGCGAAGCGATCGCCAAGCCTGCGCTTGGTCTCACCGATGTAGATCAGCTGACACCTGGAGCAGCGGATGCAGTAGATGAGGTTGGAGGAGGTGCAGGTGAACCTCTGTCTCACCTGGAAAGACAGCTTGGGTCCTTGGATGGAGTCAAGGGGGGAGGTAATCCGCTTATTTCGCTTGGGCAGTTTACACCCCAGCGGTATGAACATTGACTTCTCCAATTTCAGGTAGTCCCTGCTTTCCCCTCCCCTTCCCAGCTCTCCCTCAGCCCACTGTCTCTGCCTTCTCCTTTCTTCTTCCCGCCCCCCCACCCTCACATCAGTCTGAGGAACGGTCTTGACGCAAAACATTACCTATTTCCTTCGCTCCATAGATGCTGCCTTACCCGCCGAGTTTCTCCAGCACTTTTGCTGCCTCAGATCCCTATTAAATCTTTTCCCCTTCACCTTGAACCTGTGCCCTCTGTTCCATCCATTCCCCTACTCAGGGCAAGAGACTCTGTGCATCTACCCGATCTATTCCCCTCATGATTTATACACCTCTATAAGATCACCCCTCATCCTCCTGCGCTCCATGGAATAGAGACCCAGCCTACTCAACCTCTCCCTGTAGCTCACACCCTCTAGTCCTGGCAACATCCTCGTAACGTTTGTAGCTCAATACATTCAATGCAGCTGAATCCACTCGCACAGCAGAACCGATCGTATAGCGTTCTTGCTGAACTCAAAGTCATTTTGAGACTGGAACGTGAAAGCTGATTAATACTTTACAGACAGACAGACAGACAGACAGACAGACAGACAGACAGACAGACAGACAGACAGACAGACAGACAGACAGACAGACAGACAGACAGACAGACAGACAGACAGACAGACAGACAGACAGACAGACAGACAGGAGTAAAATGCAAACTGGATGAAAGAAAGGAACTAGTTGAATTTCATCTTCACCACATAAAGTACATGGCAGTATTGGTAACGATAAAAGACGCAGTGCTGGAGTAACGTGTGTCCACTGTGGTGGAAGCTGTTGCATCAGCAGCTTCAAACAACAAAACTGCTCCAGGGTGCTCCAACCTTCTCTGTGGAGAAAGCAGGAGAGAGGGTGGGCTTCCTTGACCACTGGAGAGGTGGGCAAAGCAGAACAGGTAGAGGCCGCAGGTGATGCTGTCTGATGTCACTCCAATAACTCAATGTGTCCAGAGTTGAGTGTGAACTTGTTTAGAGCGATCTTTGCGACCTTTGCCACAGAGAGAGCCAACCCCCGCATTAGTCACTGCAGCCACAAGCGGAGCTGCTCCAGCCGAGGTTTGGAGCAAGCGGCCAACAACTAGGTTGCATCAGCACATGGCCAGCCGTGACCGAGCGGGGCCTAGTACTACTGCAGCCATCTTGTTACGGGCAAATGTTACGCTTGCCTTCATCTGTCGTGGCGTCGAGTACAAGAGTCAGGAAGTCACGGTGCAGCTTTATAGCACGTTGGTCGGGCCACATGTGGAGTATTGCGGGCAGTTCTGGTCGCCCCCATTACAGGGGGGGTGTGGGCGCTTTGGAGACGGTGCAGAGCAGGTTCACCAGAATGATGCCGGGATTAGAGGGGTTCCGCTACACGGAGAGGTTGTAGACGAGGTTCACCAGAACGATGCCGGGATTAGAGGGGTTCAGCTACAGGGAGAGGGTGGACAGACTGGGATTGTTGTCTCTGGAATGCCAGAGGTTGAGAGGAGACTGATAGAGGTTTATAACATGATGAGAGGCGTAGATAGGGTAGACACTCAGAACCTTTCTCCCAGGATGGAGATATGAAAGACTAGAGGCCACAGTTTTAAGGTGAGAGGGGCAAAGTTTACAGGAGATGTGTGGGGCAGGTATTTCTCACAGAGGGTGGTGGGGACCTGACCCACTGACACACTTGCTTCTTTGGCCTGGAGTTGTGCCAGCGTTGTTGCTGAGATATTTATAAGCTGAAACCTTGACGTGACAATGGGAGACCCCTCCACATCACCAGCAGCTCAGCAACAATCACCGCAACATAGAATGTGGAACAGCACAGGAACAGGCCCTTCGGCCCACAATGTCCGTGCTGTACACGATGCCAAGACCAACTCTCCTCTGCCTGCACGTGATCCGTATCCCTCCACTCCCTGCATATCCACGTGCCTGTCTAAAAGCCTCTTAAACACCACGATCGTACCTGCCTCCACCACCACCCCTGGTAGCGCGTTCCAGGCACCCACCACCCTCTGTGTGTAAAAATCCTGCCCTGCACATCTCCTTTAAACTTTGCCCCTCTCACCTTCAAGCTACGTCCCTGGTATTCACCGTCTCCAGAACCCTGTGTCTGTGTCTCCAGCACTCTGTGTCTGTGTCTGTGTCTGTGTCTGTGTGTGTGTGTCTGTGTATGTGTGTGTGTGTGTGTCTGTGTGTGTGTGTGTGTGTGTGTGTGTGTGTGTGTGTGTGTCTGTCTGTGTGTGTGTGTGTCTGTGTCTGTGTCTGTGTGTGCGTGTGGGTCTGTGTGTCTGTGTGTTTGTGTGTGTGTGTCTGTGTGTGTGTGTGTGTCTGTGTGTGTGTGTGTGTGTGTCTGTGTGTGTGTGTGTCTGTGTCTGTGTGTGTGTGTGTCTGTGTCTGTCTGTGTGTGTGTGTGTGTGTGTCTGTGTCTGTGTGTGTGTCTGTGTGTGTGTGTGTGTGTGTGTCTGTGTGTGTGTGTGTGTGTGTGTGTCTGGTCTGTGTCTGTGTGTGTGTGTGTGTGTGTGTGTGTGTGTGTGTGTCTGTGTGTGTGTGTGTGTGTGTATGTCTGTGTCTGTGTCTGTGTCTGTGTCTGTGTCTGTCTGTGTCTGTGTGTGTGTGTCTGTGTGTGTGTGTGTCTGTGTGTGTCTGTGTGTGTGTCTGTGTCTGTGTGTGTGCGTGTGCGTGTGCGTGTGCGTCTGTGTCTGTGTGTGTGTGTCTGTGTGTGTGTGTGTGTGTCTGTGTGTGTGTGTGTGTGTGTATGTCTGTGTCTGTGTCTGTGTCTGTGTCTGTGTCTGTCTGTGTCTGTGTCTGTGTCTGTGTCTGTGTCTGTGTCTGTGTGTGTGTGTGTGTGTGTGTGTGTGTCTGTGTCTGTGTCTGTGTCTGTGTCTGTGTCTGTGTGTCTGTGTGTCTGTGTGTGTCTGTGTCTGTGTGTGTGTGTCTGTGTGTGTGTGTGAGTGTGTGTGTGTGTGTGTGTGTGTGTGTGTGTGTGTGTGTGTGTGTGTGTGTGTGTGTCTGTGTGTGTGTGTCTGTCTGTGTGTGTGTCTGTGTGTGTGTGTGTGTGTCTGTCTGTGTGTGTGTGTGTGTGTGTCTGTGTCTGTGTGTGTGTGCGTGTGCGTGTGCGTGTGCGTGCGTGCGTGCGTGCGTGTCTTTATCATGAGCATTCATCCTTGCAAGCAAACAAATAACAGCAACAATAATCACACATTCGCTAAAGTCAAGTTTGCGTTAAACTCCAAACACGTGCAAGTTTGTAGTTTGATCGGCTTCAGTAAAAGTGTAACGTGTACTTTGCGTGTAGGCGAGTGTGAGTGTGAGTGTGAGTGTGCGGGGTGATCGCTGGTCGGCGTGGACTTGCACTGTAACTCTAATGTGTAAAGGGCCTGTCCCACCAGCATCCGACTCCATGCGATGAGCGCGATCAAACTAGAAGCGGGGGCCTCGCGGAGGTCGGGTGATCCCCTGTACAGGGCCGTTCCCACCAGCATGCGCCTGCATGCGGCAAGCGCGACCAAACCAGCAGTGAGGGCCGCGCGGAGGTCGGGTGAGTGGCGCAACGTGGCACAAAGTGAAGCGAACTTGGAGCGAAGTCTAAGGTAAGTTCGCCAGGACAGAGAGGGGCACAGAGGCACACACACAGAGGGCCACGGAGCCACACACAGAGAGGGTCACGGAGGCACCTACAGATAGGTTCACGGAGGCACGATGTCGAGGCGGTGTGTAATGCGTCGAGGCGACTGCGAGCCGACAAGCCGTTGCCGCGCAGAATTTTTGAACATAGTCAGTTTTTTGGAGCCCCGCGCGATGTCGGGACGAACTCCGCACAATTCCGCACGGCTCCGGCGATTGAAGTGGGACCAGCCCCGCGACGCCGGACGGCTCAAGTGACCACGTTAGGTCACGCTCATCGCATGGAGTTGCATGCTGGTAGGACAGGCCCTTAACTAAGCTGCTGCAGCTAAATAAACACTGACCGTTGTCAAAGAGGAAATGCTGAGTTTAGTTGAAACTTCCTTGTTGAATCCACTTCCCTGCACAGTAACCTTTATAAAACGGTTTAACAAACAACTTTACTCGTCCAATGGTGCTCACTGTGGGCAAAGGGTGAAAGGTCGACACACTCTCCACACACGCTGTCTGACCTGCCGCACAGTTCCTCAACTGGGTTTATTTCAGATCTTCTACATTTGGAGTATTTTGCTTTTCCCATCGAGTCAGGCAGGAGTTGTCCAGCTGCTTTGTACATTTGCAACACGTATAATGACACCACCGTTTACTATTCCACATTGGCCAGGTGGTGAATCGCTTTATAACCCTGCCAAACGCTGTTAAAGACAAAGGTGAACTGTAACGTCACCCCTCTGGGTCAATCGTCTCAGCTTAGAAACATAGAAAATAGGTGCAGGAGGAGGCCATTCGGCCCTTCGAGCCAGCACCACCATTCATTGTGATCATGGCTCATCGTCCCCAATCAATAACCTGTGCCTGCCTTATCCACATATCCCTTGACTCCACCAGCCCCTAGACCTCTATCCAACTCTCTCTCTAAATCCATCCAGTGACTTGGCCTCCACTGTCCTCTGTGGCAGGGAATTCCATAAATTCACAACATTCTGGGTGAAAAAGGTTTTTTCTCACCTCAGTCTTAAATGGCCTCCCCTTTATTGTAAGACTGTGGCCCCTGGTTCTGGACTCGCTGTCCACAGCTCACAACGTGCGCCAAGAAAGATGCTTCCTAAATTGTTTATTTAAAGGTTGCAAATTATAATTCAAAATGAATGTGCAAGGGAGTTTATTGAAAAAGGCAGGTGAGACTAAACTCCTCCACATTGCCTCTTTAAAGACTGAATTACTTTATTTACCAGCGATGCCTTTGTTACTTTAGTAAGTATGATAGTGGTTGGCAAATGGACTAATCACACAGAGTAACTCAGCGGGTCAGGCAGTATCTGTGGAGAACATGGATAGGTGACGTTTCACAGAGTGCTGGAGTAACTCAGCGGGTCAGGCAGCATCTGTGGAGAACATGGATAGGTGACGTTTCACAGAGTGCTGGAGTAACTCAGCGGGTCAGGCAGCATCTGTGGAGAACATGGATAGGTGACGTTTCACAGAGTGCTGGAGTAACTCAGCGGGTCAGGCAGCATCTGTGGAGAAAGAGGACGGGTGACGTTTCAGATCTGGACCCTTCAGACTGGT
>CAUPSL010000917.1:25000-100804 GCA_963514005.1 Raja brachyura
ACCCTCTTAAATATAGCCAATGAACTGGCCTCAACTACCTTCTGTGGCAGAGAATTCCAGAGACTCACCACTCTCTGTGTAAAGAATGTTTTCCTCATCTCGGTCCTAAAGGAATTCCCCCTTATCCTTAGACTGTGACCCCTTGTTCTGGACTCCCCCAACATCGGGAACAATCTTCCAGCATCTAGCTTGTCCAACCCCTTAAGAATTTTGTAAGTTTCTATAAGATCCCCCCTCAATCTTCTAAATTCCAGTGAGTACAAGCCGAGTCTATCCAATCTTTCCTCATATGAAAGTCCTGACATCCCAGGAATCAGTCTGGTGAATCTTCTCTGAACCCCCTCTATGGCAAGGATGTCTTTCCTCAGATTTGGAGACCAAAACTGTACGCAATACTCCAGGTGTGGCCTCACCAAAACCCTGTACAACTGCAGTAGAACCTCCCTGCTCCTATACTCAAATCCTTTTGCTATGAATGCTAACATACCATTTGCTTTCTTCACTGCCTGCTGCACCTGCATGCCTACTTTCAATGACTGGTGTACCATGACACCCAGGTCTCGTTGCATCTCCCCTTTTCCTAATCTGCCACCATTCAGATAATAGTCTACCCTCATGTTTTTGCCACCAAAGTGGATAACCTCACATTTATCCACGTTATACTGCATCTGCCATGCATCTGCCCATTCACTCAGCCTATCCAAATCACCCTGCAGCCTCCAAGCATCCTCCTCACACCTAACTATATCCCCCAGCTTGGTGTCTCTGCAAATTTGGAGATGTTGCATTGAATTCCCTCGTCCAAATCATTAATATATATTGTAAATAGCTGGGGTCCCAGCACTGAGCCTTGTGGCACCCCACTAGTCACTGCCTGCCATTCTGAAAAGGACCCGTTTATTCCTACCCTTTGCCTCCTGTCTGCTAGCCAGTTCTCTATCCACATCAATACTGAACCCCCAATACCGTGTGCTTTAAGTTTGTATGCTAATCTCTTCTGTGGGACCTTGTCGAAAGCCTTCTGAAAGTCTAGATATAACACATCCACTGGTTCTCCCTTATCCACTCTACTAGTTACATCCTCGAAAAATTCTATCAGATTTGTCAGACATGATTTACCTTTCGTAAATCCATGCTGACTTTGTCCAATGATTTCACCACTTTCCAAATGCGCTGCTATCCCATCTTTAATAACTGACTCTAGCAGTTTCCCCACTACCGATGTTAGACTAACTGGTCTGTAATTCCCCGCTTTCTCTCTCCCTCCTTTTTTAAAAAGTGGGGTTACATTAGCTACCCTCCAATCCTCAGGAACTACTCCAGAATCTAAAGAGTTTTGAAAAATTATCACTAATGCATCCACTATTTCTGTGGCTACCTCCTTGAGTACTCTGGGATGCAGACTATCTGGCCCTGGGGATTTATCGGCCTTCAATCCGTTCAATTTACCCAACACCACCTCCCGGCTAACCTGGATTTCACTCAGTTCCTCCATCTTATTTGACCCCCGTTCCACTGCTATTTCCGGCAGATTATTTATGTCTTCCTCAGTGAAGACAGAACCAAAGTAGTTATTCAATTGGTCTGCCATGTCCTTGTTCCCCATGATCAATTCACCTGTTTCTGACTGCAAGGGACCAACATTTGTTTTAACTTTCTCTTCACATATCTATAAAAACTTTTGCAGTCAGTTTTTATGTTCCCTGCCAGTTTCCTTTCATAATCTATTTTCCCTTTCCTAATTAAGCCCTTTGTCCTCCTCTGCTGGATTCTGAATTTCTCCCAGTCCTCCGGTAGGCTGCTTTTTCTGGCAAATTTGTATGCCTCATCTTTTGTTTTTATACTATCCCTGATTTCCCTTGTTATCCATGGATGCACCACCTTCCCCTGATTTATTCTTTTGCCAAACTGGTATGAACAATTTTTGTACTTCATCCATGCAGTCTTTAAATACCTTCCATTGCACATCCACTGTCAACCCTTTAAGAATCACCTGCCAGTCTATCTTGGCCAATTCACATCTCATACCTTCAAAGTTACCTTTGTTCAAGTTCAGAACCCTTGTTTCTGACTTAATTTTGCACTCTCCATCCTAATGAAGAACTCGACCATATTATGGTCACTCTTGCCCAAGGGGGCACGCACAACAAGACTGCTAACTAACCCTTCCTCATTACTCAATACCCAGTCTAGAATAGCCTGCTCTCTCATTGGTTCCTCCACATGTTGGTTGAGAAAACTATCCCGCATACATTCCAAGAAATCCTCTTCCTCAGCACCCCTGCCAATTTGATTCACCCAATCTACATGCAGATTGAAGTCACCCATTATAACCGTGTTACCTTGTTGCACGCATTTCTAATTTCCTGTTTGATGCCATCCCCAACTCCAATACTACTGTTAGGTGGCCTGTACACAGCTCCCACTAGCGTTTTCTGCCCCTTAGAGTTTCGCAGCTCTACCCATATCGATTCCACATCCTCCACGCTAATGTCCTTCCTTTCTATTGCATTAATCTCCTCTCTCACCAGCAACGCTACCCCACCTCCTTTTCCTTTTCGTCTATCCCTCCTGAATATTGAATATCCCTGGATGTTCAGCTCCCAGCCTTGGTCATCCTGATCCCAACTATAGCATAGTCATTAATCGCTATCTGCACCTTCAACTCATCCACCTTATTACGAATGCTCCTCGCATTGAGACACAAAGCCTTCAGGCTTGTTTTTACAACACTCTTACTCCTTATACAATTATGTTGACAAGTGGCCCCTTTCACATCGATCCCTATTACACTTGGCCATACTCTCCTATCCCTTTGTGAGCTTTCTTTCCCGTTAATTCTGGGGTCATTAACCATCCCTTTACTCTCTTTCCCTTTAACTCCGTTCTCGATTATCCCATTTGACACCCCACCCCCCTTATTCAGTTTAAAACCATCCGTGTAGCAGTGGCAAACCTGCCGGCCAGACTTGGACAGGTTGGGAGAGTGGGCAGAGAAGTGGCAGATGGAATATAGTGTAGCAAAGTGTGGAGTCGTGCACTTTGGTCGTAGGAATAAAGGCGTAGACTATTTTCTAAATGGGGGGAGAATCCAGAAATCGGAGACGCAAAGGGACTTGGGAGCTGGTGCAGGATTCCCAAAAGTTAATCTGCAAGTTGAATCAGTGGTAAAGAAAGCAAACTCAATGCTAGGGTTTATTTCAAGACTGGACACCATATCTGAGGAAGGATGTGCTGGCTCTGGAGAGGGTCCAGAGGAGGTTTACAAGAATGATCTCAGGAATGAGTGGGTTAACATACGGTGAGCGTTTGTCGGCACTGGGCCTGTACTCGCTGGTTTAGAAGAATGAGGGGGCACCTCATTGAAACATTACAGAGTAGTGAAAGGCTTGGATAGAGTGGATGTGGAGAGGATGCTTCCACTAGTGATAGAGTCTAGGACCAGAGGGCACAGCCTCAGAATTAAAGGACGTTTTTTTAGGAAGGAGATGAGAAGGAATTTCTTCCACAGATGCTGCCTGACCCGCTGAGTTACTCCAGCACTTTGTGAAACGTCACCTATCCATGTTCTCCACAGATGCTGCCTGACCCGCTGAGTTACTCCAGCACTCTGTGAAACGTCACCTATCCATGTTCTCCACAGATGCTGCCTGACCCGCTGAGTTACTCCAGCACTTTGTCTTTTTTTGTAAATCAGCATCTGCAGTTCCTTCTTTTTATAAAGAAAGCGGAAGTCTTGTTATCTACAAAGTGATTGGGTCGAATGTGGTTTGTATCAGTTTACTCAGAAAAGGGATGTTGCGAAAACAAGAGAGGAAGTGGAGATGATGGAAGAGAGGTGAGAGAGAGATGTGAGAGATGGGCATGATACGCCAGCATGGAGAACGTGGATATACCAACTAATATATACCAGCTAATATACCAACAATAGCTGCTACGTACACAACTCTCAACAAGTGCTCACCTACACCTCTGGGACAAAGTACACCGGCCAATTAGTTCAGTCCAGTTTTAGTTTTTGTCAGGTGTACCGAGCTACAGTGAAAAGCATTTGTTGCGTGCTGACCAGCCAGCAGAAAGACAATACATGATTACAGTCGATCCATCCACAGTGTACAGATACATGATAAGGGTTTATGCAAGGAATAACGTTTAGTGCAAGGTAAAGCCAGTAAAGTCCGATCAAGGATAGTCCGAGGGTCCGAGGAACTGTAACAGCGGTCCTCTGTGTAACGTTTGAAAACGATGCACCTTGTAATACATGCCAAGAGAAAGACACACACACACACACACACACGCACACACACACACGTATGCACACAAACGCACACACACACGTATAAATACACACACACATACACACACACACACAGACACACAGACACGCACACACACACAAGCACACACACACACACACACACACACACACACACACAAGCACACACACACACACACACACACACACACACACACACACACACGTATACACACACACACACACACACACACACGCACACACACACACACACGTATACACACAAACGCACACACACACACGTATAAATACACACACACATACACACACACACACACACACACACACACACACACACACACAACCACACACACACACACACACAACCACACACACACACACACACACACACACACACACACACACACACACACACACACACACACACACACACACACACACACACACACACACACACACACACACACACACACACGTTCTGCAGCAGGAACTGCAGCCACAGGCCGCTGAGTTCCTCCAGCTCGTTGCGTTTTGACCAAAATGATCAACCCTGGCCATTGTGCTAATATTAATAGCGAGTTCCTCTTCTCCAGACTGAAATCCTAATGATGGTCTGAAAGGAAACACAACCAGAGAGGAGGGTGGAGTGGAATATTCCCCCCTCACATCCCCCTCCATATCCCCCTCCATATCCCCCTCCATATCCCCCTCCATATCCCCCTCCATATCCCCCTCCACATCCCCCTCCATATCCCCCTCCATATCCCCTTCACACCCCCATGTACACCCTCCTGTACATGCCCCAAGGGGACCTTCCTCTGCTGTGAACACTATGCAGCGGATGTGAGACAGTGTAGACTGACGCTGGGTACAAGGAGTGGGGAAAGGTTCAAGTTCCAGCTCTGACGATCTCATTAAGAAACAGGAAGAGCGTTGGTTGCCAAACGCAGATCGGAGGAACAGATCTCATATTTCACTTGGCCAGTTTACAACACAGCAGAATGAATATTGACCTCTAACTTAAACTTGCTAACGGAATCAAGGGATATGGGGGGATAGCAGGAATGGGGCACTGATTGTGGATGATCAGCCATGATCATATTGAATGGCGGTGCTGGCTGGAAGGGCCGAATGGCCTACTCCTGCACCTATTGTCTATGTTTTCTAAGTAATCCTTGCATTCCCTCTCTCTCCGTCCCTCCCCCACCCTAGTCGTTGTACTTCTTCCGCTTCTTCCGTGTGGCGTGCACGGCCTAAAGTTGTTGGACAACTTGTTCTATTTGATCTTCCGTTTGTGCACGTCGAGTTGATTGCATTAGTCGAAACAGGGCGGACCACGTGAAGGTTGCAATCTTCCACCCCGCCATTGTACTAGTTTCATTGTTGGCTTGTTGCGTCTCGTTGTCTGTAACTCGTTTTCACCGAGCCCACAGCTAACAATGGCCTGTTTCCTTTATCAACGTTACTTTCTTGCATAACTTTCATTCATTTGTTCTCTCTCTACATCACCGTCTATATCTCTCGTTGCCCTCTCCCCGACTCTCGGTCTGAAGAAGTGTCTTGACCCGAGACGTCACCTTTCCCTTTTCTCCACAGATGCTGCCTGACCCGCTGAGTTACTCCAGCACTCTGTGAAACGTCACCTATCCATGTTCTCCACAGATACGTACAGTTCTGGTCTCCAAATCTGAGGAACGACATTATTGCCATAGAGGGAGTGCAGCGAAGGTTCACCAGACTGATTCCTGGGATGTCAGGACTGTCTTATGAACAAAGACTGCATAGACTCGGTTTATACTCTCTAGAATTTTGAAGTTTGAGGGGGGATTTTATAGAAACTTACAAAATTCTTAAGGGGTTGGACAGGCTAGATGCAGGAAGATTGTTCCCGATGTTAGGGAGGTCCAGGACAAGGGGTCACAGCTTAAGGATAAGGGGGAAATCCTTTAGGACCGAGATGAGAAGGACTTTTTTCACACAGAGAGTGGTGGGTCTCTGGAACTCTCTGCCACAGAGGGTAGTTGAGGCCAGTTCATTGGCTATATTTAAGAGGGAGTTAGATGTGGCCCTTGTGGCTAAGGGGATCAGAGGGTATGGAGAGAAGGCAGGTACGGGATACTGAGTTGGATGATCAGCCATGATCATATTGAATGGCGGTGCAGGCTCGAAGGGCCGAATGGCCTACTCCTGCACCTAGTTTCTATGTTTCTATGTTTCTATCCTGCCTGACCCGCTGAGTTACTCCAGCACTCTGTGAAACATCACCTATCCATGTTCTCCACAGATGCTGCCTGACCCGCTGAGTTACTCCAGCACTCTGTGAAACGTCACCTATCCATGTTCTCCACAGATGCTGCCTGACCCGCTGAGTTACTCCAGCACTCTGTGCAACGTCACCTGTCCATGTTCTCCACAGATGCTGCCTGACACGCTCCATGTTCCGAATGATCGAAGTTGTACAAGAGCAGAAGATGACAACGTGGACTCCGTAACGCAGGATTCCTGGTGCTTTCTCTTTGTCCCCTGTGTGATCATCGATTAACGTGCTGGCGACATATACCCTTCAACAATAGTTGACGTTGTGATCTTGCATCTCTTCCTGTTTTCCAGGGCGGATCAGTCCTGTCTCCAGGTGCGGTGATCAGTAAGAAGACAGCACAGCAACAAGTCATCAACCTGGCTAAAGAGACTGGCTGTCCCACTGACAACAAGACGATGCTTCTCTCTTGCCTCCGCCGTCTACCTGCTCTAACTCTAAACTCTGCCCAGACTCAGGTTGGTCACTCACTCTTCACTTAACAATGCTTGAAGATCTGTTATATTTCAACTTGCATCAAATATCCAATCCAAGAGCCACGAGTGTTTCATTGTCATATGTCCCGGACGGGACAATGAAATTCTTACTTGCTGCAGCTCAACACAATATGTAAACATTGTATATAACGGGGGAAGAGAAAAACGTTCAATAAATATGGAGCAGTAATAATATAGTCTTTTGCAGTTCAGAGCTCATAGCTTATTCGTTGTGTGTAATAGCCTGATGGCTGTGGGGAAGAAGCTGTTCCTGAACCTGGACGTTAGTCTTCAGGCTCCTGTACCTTCTTCCTGATGGCAGTGGTGAGATAAGTGTGTGGCCAGGATGGTGTGGGTCCTTTGATGATTTTGGCTGCCTTTTTGAGGCAGCGACTACGATAGATCCCTTCGACGGTGGGGAGGTCAAAGCCGGTGATGGACGGGGCCAGTGGTCACAACTTTTTGCAAGTTGTTTTGCTCCTGGACGTTCAAGTTGCTGAACCAGGCCACGATGCAACCAGTCAGGATGCTCTCCACCGTGCACCTGCAGAATCATCTTCGACATGCCAAATCCAACAATCTTACCTGAATGAATCTTATATTTGACATCCAACACAATGAATATTTTTCATCAGCTCCATTGTGTAAACTACTAAATTAAGGGAAGGTGCTGAGAAATATGGTTCCACAGTGACTCGTGATGGTCTTGGATGCAAATTAGCCAACAAGGTAGGAAGCAGGTTCAACGGTGACCTGAGCCATCCAATTGGGAAAACATTAGAAGGGACAAACTATGCAGAGTCCTTAAAGAAGATCGAGCCGTGGAATACTAACTGACGTTTCAAACGGTCAAAGTTAGCTCCTGTCTCCCTGTAACTTCCCATGGTCACCAACCCTTGCTCACTGAGTCATCCTGCATAAATGTTCCTCTTGGCAAAGATCCCAGATTGAAGTCACAGCTAGTTTTTACTCAAATACCAGTAGCTTTGCAGGACAGAATGGTAGCAACTACAACTATCTGTATCGGAGACGGGATTTAATGCTCAATGTTGACGATGAAGACCAAAAATAAACCGTGAGAGGCAGATCGGAATCTGAGGTTTAATTTTAATACTGATGAGCAATCAGCCAACGAGCAACAATCCTACACTGCTGGTGTTGGCTCCAAGTCCAAACCAAACCCATACGACGATTCTCAGTATTGTCAGTAAAATGAGTTTGCATCGTTCAATTAGATTCCAGTAAATAACATCAACCAGCAGATAAATGTCTCGTTTCCACAATGTACTGCTTCAGTCTCATACAGCCCAGAGCCAAATCATAAACCTTGTACCCCCAGTGCTTGAAAATTATATTACACAACACATGCTCACAGTGTGCCGACAACACATTCAGTCTTCTTTAGCCAGTGATCCGTGTCCCTCCATTCCCTGCATATCCACGTGACTGTCTAAAAGCCTCTTAAACACCACGATCGTACCCGCCTCCACCCCCACCCTGGCAGCGCGTTCCAGGCACCCACCACCCTCTGTGTATAAAACACTTGCCCCGCACATCTCCTGTAATGCCCTCTAGTATTTGATATTGTCACCCTGGGTACAAGGTTCTGACTGTCTACCGTATCTCTGCCTCTCAGCAGTTTACAAACTATCTCAGGTTTCCCCTCAACTTCCCAAATTCCAGAGACAGCAATCCCACTGGATCCAAACATTATTGATGCTTCACTGAAGTGGACAATAACTCAGCCAACAGCTTCAGTAATCTAACGCCTCATCCGCACCCCCACTCACCGCCCCCCTCCCCCCCCACCCGTCACCCATCCCCACCTTCCCTTATCACCTAGGGCGGCACGGAGGCAGTGAGTAGAGTTGCTGCCTCACAGCACACGAGACCTGGGTTCGATCCTGACTACGGGAGCTGTCTGTACAGAGTTTGTACGTTCTCCCTGTGGGTTTTCTCCAAGATCTCCGGTTTCCTCCCACATTCCAAAGATGTGCAGGTTTGTAGGTTAATTGGCTTGGTATAAATGTAAAATTGTCCCTAGTGTGTGAGCAGGGATCGCTGGGCGGCACGGACTCGGTGGGCCGAAGGGCCTGTTTCCGCGCTGTCTCTCTGAACTAAATGAATAAAAACACCCATCCTTCACCCCCACTGTTCACCACCACCACCACCACCTCCTCCTCCTCCTCCTCCCCCTCCTCCTCCTCCTCCCCCCCCTCCCCCTCCCCCTCCTCCTCCTCCTCCTCCCCCACCTCCTCCTCCTCCTCCTCCTCCCCCTCCCCCTCCTCCCCCTCCTCCTCCTCCTCCTCCTCCCCCTCCCCCTCCTCCCCCTCCTCCTCCTCCTCCTCCTCCTCCTCCTCCCCCTCCCCCTCCTCCTCCTCCTCCTCCTCCTCCTCCTCCTCCTCCTCCTCCTCCTCCTCCTCCTCCTCCTCCTCCTCCTCCTCCTCCTCCTCCTCCCCCTCCCCCTCCCCCTCCCCCTCCCCCTCCTCCTCCTCCCCCACCTCCTCCCCCACCTTGCCTGACCCCCCCCACCCTACTCACCCCCACCCCAGACACATGACATCTTTGAGCCCATGGCCCTCCCTCTCTGTCTCTGTGACGTTGTGTCACCAGATACCACAGGGCTGGACATCTCCCTCGACACCAAGACTGGGCCGACTGTATCTGAGGCGTTTTCTTGCCACACTTCATTGCTTTGGACTCAGGCATTTAGAGACATTGTGCCGGCCTCTCACACTCTAGCCCACGTACTGTCAGCTACACTTAGACCTTTGGAGAGGCACATGGACATGCAGGGGGTGGAGTGATATGGATCATGTGCTGGCATCATGTTCAGCACGGACATTGTGGGCCGAAGGGCCTGTTCCTGTGCTGGTCTGTTCTATGTTCAATGGTTGGGATCTTGTGTTGTGACTGATGTGTTGAGGTGACTGGGGGTGATGGTGGGAGGACAACAAGGTGTTGGTCCTCCACAGACTCCGTCAACTCTGCTGGACCTGTGATACAAGTTACCATGTCCTCACCTGCACGTTTGTTTCCTGGCTCCACAGCTGCTGTTGACCAGAGGCCCGTTGCAGGCTTGGGGCCCTGTAGTCGATGGGAGATACCTGCGGGAACCCCCTCTGTCTGCACTCCGCAGTGGGCACTTACACACTGGGGACTTACTGATTGGGAGCGCAGAGAAGGACGGGCTTGTCAGCAGAGCAAAGGCAGTCAAGGTAAGATGGAACACAGTGTTAGGAACTCTGCAAGAGTGCTTCACGGCCAGCATTATAACAAGAGCATGCTTTGTTTGTGTGGGAAGGAACTGCTGGTTTGCACCAAAGATAGACACAAAATGCTGGAATAACTCAGCAGATCTGAGGAAAAGAAATAGGTGACCAGAGATGCTGCCTGACCCGCTGAGTTACTCCAGCACTCTGTGAAACGTCACCTATCCATGTTCTCCACAGATGCTGCCTGACCCGCTGAGTTACTCCAGCACTCTGTGAAACGTCACCTATCCGTGTTCTCCACAGATGCTGCCTGACCCGCTGAGTTACTCCAGCACTCTGTGAAACGTCACCTATCCGTGTTCTCCACAGATGCTGCCTGACCCGCTGAGTTACTCCAGCACTCTGTGTCTTGTGTTGCCCTCTGAACAACAGTGGTTTCCTGTGGACACTAAAGCTTATCTGTTCTTCAATAACTCCAGTATTCTAATTTTTATAATGAATGTTGAATTTTCCGAGGAGATTTTCAGCCATGTCTCCATAGTATTCTTCTGATGTTAGCCAACACTAACATTCAACTGATTCCTGCTTAATTTGGACAAAATAATTTGAGAAATTGCAGCCAAGCTATACAAAAGTTTAATAAAAGTGAATGTAAAATTCCTCACAGTGAATGTCACCATACTTATATTTGTATGTGTCTTGTGTTGTGCCAAGGATTTGAGTATAGGAGCAGGGAGGTTCTACTGCAGTTGTACAGGGTTTTGGTGAGGCCACACCTGGAGTATTGCGTACAGTTTTGGTCTCCTAATCTGAGGAAAGACATCCTTGCCATAGAGGGGGTACAGAGAAGATTCACCAGACTGATTCCTGGGATGTCAGGACTTTCATATGAGGAAAGACTGGATAGACTTGGCTTGTACTCGATGGAATTTAGAAGATTGAGGGGGGATCTTATAGAAACTTAGGGGTTTCTATATTCCTCCAGAACAAGGGGTCACAGTCTAAGGATAAGGGGGAATTCCTTTAGGACCGAGATGAGGAAAACATTCTTTACACAGAGAGTGGTGAATCTCTGGAATTCTCTGCCACAGAAGGTAGTTGAGGCCAGTTCATTGGCTATATTTAAGAGGGCGTTAGATGTGGCCCTTGTGGCTAAGGGGATCAGGGGGTATGGAGAGAAGGCAGGTACGGGATACTGAGTTGGATGATCAGCCATGATCATATTGAATGGCGGTGCAGGCTCGAAGGGCCGAATGGCCTACTCCTGCACCTATTTTTCTATGTTTCTACGTTTCTATATTTCAGAGAACAACAGACAATAGGTGCAGGAGTAGGCCATTCGGCCCTTCGAGTCAGTACCGCCATTCAATGTGATCATGGCTGATCATCCACAATCAGTACCCCGTTCCTGCCTTCTCCCCATATCCCCTGACTCCGCTATCTTTAAGAGCCCTGTCTAACTCTCTATTGAAAGTATCCGGAGAACCGGCCTAAACCGCCCTCTGAGGCAGAGAATTCCACAGACTCACAACTCTCTGCGTGAAAAAGTGTTTCCTCATCTCCGTTCTAAATGGCTTACCCCTTAATCTTAAACTGTGGCCCCTTGTTCTGGACTCCCCCAAAATCGGGAACATGTTTCCTGCCTCTAGTGTATCCAAGCCCTTAACAATCTTATATGTTTCAATGAGATCCCCTCTCATCCTTCCAAACTCCATAATGTACAAGCCCAGCCGCTCCATTCTCTCAGCATATGACAGTCCCGCCATCCCGGGAATTAACCTGGTGAACCTGCGCTGCACTCCCTCAATAGCAAGAATGTCCTTCCTCAAATTAGGGGACCAAAACTGCACACAATACTCCAGGTGTGGTCTCACTAGGGCCCTGTACAACTGCAGAAGGACCTCTTTGCTCCTATACTCAGCTCCTCTTGTTATAAAGGCCAACATGCCATTCGCTTTCTTGACTGCCTGCTGTACCTGCATGCTTACTTTCATAGACTGATGTACAAGGACCCCCAGATCCTGTTGTACTTCCCCTTTTCCTAACTTGACACAATTCAGATAATAATATGCTTTCCTGTTCTTGCCACCAAAGTGGATAACCTCACATTTCTCCACATTAAACTTCATCTGCCATGCATCTGCCCACTCCCCCAACCTGTCCAAGTCACCCTGCATTCTCATAGCATCCTCCTCACAGTTCTCACTGCCACCCATCTTTGTGTCATCTGCAAATTTGCTAATGTTACTTTGAATCCCTTAATCTAAATCATTAATATATATTGTAAATAGCTGCGGTCCCAGCACCGAGCCTTGCGGTACCCCACTAGTCACTGCCTGCCATTCTGAAAGGGACCCGTTAATCCCTACTCTTTGTTTCCTGTCTGCCAACCACTTCTCTATCCATGTCAGCACTCTACCCCCAATACCATGTGCCCTAATTTTGCCCACTAATCTCCTATGTGGGATCTTATCAAATGCTTTCTGAAAGTCCAGGTATACTAGATCCACTGGCTCTCCCTTGTCCATTTTCCTAGTTATATCCTCAGAAAATTCCAGAAGATTAATCAAGCATGATTTCCCCTTCGTAAATCCATGCTGACTCGGACCGATCTGGTTACTGCTATTCAAATGTGCCGCTATCTCATCTTTTATAATTGACTCCAGCATCTTCCCCACCACCGATGTCAGGCTAACTGGTCTATAATTCCCTGTTTTCTCTCCCCCACCTTTCTTAAAAAGTGGGATAACATTAGCTACCCTCCAATCCACAGGAGCTGATCCTGAGTCTATAGAACATTGGAAAATTATCACCAATGCATCCACGATTTCTAGAGCCACTTCCTTAAGTACCCTGGGATGCAGACCATCAGGCCCTGGGGATTTATCAGCCTTCAGTCCCATCAGTCTACCCAACACCATTTCCTGACTAATGTAAATTTCATGGGGAGCCTGTGAGCCTTTGAGTTAGATTAGCTGTTAACGGAATCAGGGGATATTGGGGGATAGCAGGAACGGGGTACTGATTGTGGATGATCAGCCATGATCACATTGAATGGCGGTGCTGGCTGCAAGGGCAGGAGGGCCTACTCCTGTACCGATTGTCTATGTTTCAATGTTTCTGCCCCTTGTTTCTCTCATCATCCACACACTGCCATCCCCACTTGAGGAGTGGTCTTTCCCCACAGCCTGTCTGTTGTCCACCCACCACTCCTGCTGTCCCAGGCTCCGTGGGAGTCTCCTCAATTTGCTGTCTGTCAGTTTGGCAAACGGTCATTAGTTCATGTTACAGGAGCAGAATTTGCCCATTCGGCCCATCAAGCATGGCTGATCTATCTCTCCCTCCGTCACCCATCCATGTTCTCCACAGATGCTGCCTGACCCGCTGAGTTACTCCAGCACTCTGTGTCTTCGTGTCATCGCTAGTAAACCACTGATTGGTCCATCAATGTCCACACTGCAGAACCCCGGCCTATGTGATGATCAGGACCATCTGTGTCTTCTTGTGGTCTATTGATACTCTTCGTTAGGTCATAAGTGATAGGAGCACAATTAGACCATTCGGCCCATCAAGTCCACTCTGCCATTCAATCATGGCTGATCTATCTCTCCCTCCTAACCTCATTCTCCCGCCTTCTCCCCATAACCCCTGACACCCGCACTAATCAAGAATCGATCTCTCTCCACCATAAAATATCCACTGACTTGGCCTCCACAGCCGTCTGTGGCAAAGAATTCCACAGATTCACCACCCTCTGACTAAAGACATTTCTCCTCATCTTCCTAAAGGAAATTTCCTTTAATTCTGAGGCTGTGACCTCTAGTCGTAGACTCTCCCACTAGTGGAAACATCCTCTCCACATCCACTCTATCCAGGCCTTTCACTATTCTGCAAGTTTCAATGAGGTCCCCCCTCATTCTTCTAAACTCCAGCGAGTACAGGCCCAGTGCCGACAAACGCTCATCATATGTTAACCCACTCATTCCTGGGACCATTCTTGTAAACCTCCTCTGGACCCTCTCCAGAGCCAGCACATCCTTCCTCAGATATGAGGCCCAAAACTGCTCACAATACTGACCAGCGCCTGATAGAGCCTCAGCATTACATCCCTGATTTTGTATTCTCGTCTGTTTTTGTATTCTAGTCTTCTCAAAATAAATGTTAGCATTGAGTTTGCCTTCCTTATGACCGATTCGATTTGCAAATGAACTTTTTGGGAATCCTGCACCAGCACTCCCAAGCCCCATTTAGAAAATAGTCTACTGTTTGATCCCTACGAGCAAAGTGCATGACTCCACTCTTTGCCAGTGGGTGCCGGCTATGAGATCCCACTGAGGAACATGTGTAGTGTGTATAGTTACAGGAAGGCTTTGATGCTTTGCAAGCTGCGGGTTACAGCTGCTTGCTCAGTGAGGAGCTGATAAACTTCTTCCTGCCTGCAACGAGCAGAAGCAAAACGATGATCTCTGGACAACTGCCAGGAAATGGCACATTTTGGACACACAAAATAGTAAAATGTGTAGGAAGGAACTGCAGATGCTGGTTTACTCCAAGGATAAATACAAAGTGCTGGAGTAATCCAGCGGGACAGGCAGCATCTCTGGAGAGAAGGAATGGGTGACGTTTTGGGTCGAGACGGAAGAAAGGTCTCAGACTGAAGAAGGGTCTCGACCTGAAACGTCACCCATTCCTTCTATTCAGAAACATTAAAATTGCCTCGGATATCACACAAATAATAAAGATACAGAAAGATTGCAATGTTGGCGTTGTGTCCTATCCTTGATCAGACTTTGCTGGCTTTACCTTGCACTAAACGTTACTCCCTTATCCTGTATCTGTACACTGTGGATGGATCGATTGTAATCATGTATTGTCTTTCCGCTGACTGGTTAGCACGCAACAAAAGCTTTTCACTGTACCTCGGTACACGTGACCATAAACTAGACTGAACTGGTGAACTATCTTTGCCATGGTTCGGTGAAGCACCAAACTCTCTGCGTTCTATTTCCCGTCTTTCCGTGGCAACGTGCCCGATGGTGGAGCAGACAGAGACAATCCAACAGGTGATGTCCACCATCTTCTGCCAACTGGTGTGGACGTGTCACCAACAGGCTCGGCAACAGTTTGTGTCGGGACTTCCAACTTTGTGGCAAACTCCACGTGTGAACGGAAAATTAAAATCAATGGGAAGATGGGAAGATGGGAAGGTGATCACTTACCATCTATCACTTTCCTTAATTAGTTTAGTTTAGTTCAGAGATACAGCGTGGAAACATACGCTTCATTCACCGAGTCCACGCCAACCCGGTACATTAGCACGCACTGCACGCTAGGGTCAATTCACATTTACGCCAAGCCAACTAACCTGCAAACCTTCACGTCTTTGGAGTGTGGGAGGAAACCGGAGCACCCGGAGAAAACCCACGCAGTCACGGGGAGAACGTACAAACTCCGTACAGACAGCACCCATAGTCAGGATTGAACCCGGGTCTCCGGTGCTGTGAGGTAGCAACTCTACCGCTGCGCCACCGTGCCAATCTAAGATGTATAGTTTTCACTTGAAACACAATTATGTTTATCGCTCGTTGCGAGGGACAGTGAAAAGCTTGGTTTCGTCCACCATTCCATCAAATCTGATAATACTATACAATCAGTCTGAAGAAGGGTCTCGATCCGAAACATCACCTGTTCCTTCGCTCTATAGATGCTGCCTCACCTGCTGAGTTTCTCCAGCATTTATGTCTACATACATTGCAATCTAGTCAATCTCAATTAATGCACGTTGAGCAAAGGGGAAGGTACAGAGTGCAGAATATAGTTCCCATCAGTTCCACAGACCAAGTCCAATGGCCACAATGGGGTAGAGGTGAATCGGACAGGACCCTAGCTTATGGAAGGGCCGTTCAGAACCCTGATAAGAGAGAGAAAGAAGCTGTTCCTGAGTCTGGTGGTGCGCGCTTACAAGCTTCTGTACCTTCTGTCGGACGGGAGCAGGGAGAAGAAGGAATGACCGGGGTGGGACAGGGACACGTCTTGGATTATGTCGGCTGCTATCCCGAGGAAGCATGAAGTGTAGATGGAGTCAGTGATTTGCCCACTCACCCAGCCTATCCAAGTCACCTTGCAGTCTCCTAGCTAACACTGCCCCCCAGCTTAGTGTCATCCGCAAACTTGGAGATATTGCCTTCAATTCCCTCATCCAGATCATTTATGTATATTGTAAATAGCCGGGGTCCCAGCACTGAGCCTTGCGGTACCCCACTAGCCACTGCCTGCCATTGTGAAAACGACCCGTTTACTCCTACTCTTTGCTTCCTGTCTGCCAGCCAGTTCTGTATCCACATCAATACTGAACCCCCAATGCCGTATGCTTTAAGTTTATATACTAATCTCTTATGTGGGACCTTGTCGAAAGCCTTCTGGAAGTCCAGATACACCACATCCACTGGTTCTCCCCAATCCACGCTACTAGTTACATCCTCGAAAAATTCCACAAGATTCGTCAGACATGATTTACCTTTCGTAAATCCATGCTGACTTTGTCCAATGAATGCACCACTTTCCAAATGTGCTGCTATCCCATCTTTATAGCCTATTGTTGATCAGCTGTTAGATCCTGTGAACTAGAGACACAAGGAACTGCAGAAGCTGGAATCGTGAACAAAACACAAAGTGCTGGAGGAACTCAGCGGGTCAGGCAGCACCTGTGGAGGGAATGGACGGGTCGGGACCCTTGTTCAGACATGAGATGGTGTCCGGCCCATTGAGGTCCTCTAGATGTGGTGGACCGTGGCCATGGCAGGAGATGATATCAATGATCATCAACGGAAATGGAACCAGAGGTCAGAGGAACTGCAGAGTTTAGGTCCGTTAGCTAAAAGCACAGATGCGATGATCTGGCCAGTACGACCACGAGTTGGCAACATGTTGCACCAACGCAGAGATTAGTAGTAGTGGAAGCAAGGAGCTGTGAATGCTGGTTTCCCCAGGGAAAGACCCAATACCTCTCCCACAACGACTGCAGGGTTCACTACCTCAGCTGAAGGATTTTCCACGGATCACGAGGCGATGGGGCCAGGGAGAGACTGAGAACAAGCTCAGGTATTTTGGTGATGAGTGTTGTTATTGCCACTCTGCCGTGAGCACAATCAGAGACACACACACAGGAAGTTGATCAGAATAAAGTTATAGAACATCACAACATAGAATGCTAGACACAGAACACTGAACATATAACATATAACATTGAACATTAGAACATAGAACATCCACCAGAACATATAACTTGATTAGTGCGGGTGTCAGAGGTTATGGGAGAAGGCAGGAGAATGGGGTTAGGAGGGAGAGATAGATCAGCCGTGATTGAATGGTGGAGTAGACTTGATGGGCCGAATGGCCTACTTCTACTCCTATCCCTTATGACGTATAACAATGACCATTAGAACATAGAACAGTACAGCAGAGGAGCAGGCCCTTCGGCCCACAAGGTCTGTGCTGAGCATGATGCCAAGACTATCCCTTATCTGCCTGCTCGTGATCCATCCACTTCCATCTCCTGCATGTCCACGTGCCTATCCAAAGGTCTTTGAATTGCAACTAACGTTACGTGGGATAGAGGGTGAGAGAACAGCCCCATGCCTCTAAATGCCTGAGGCCAAAGTTGTTGAAGTGTGGCAAGATAATAGTTCGGATAGTCGGCCCAGTCATAGAGTGATAGAGTGATACAACGTTGAACCAACGTGCCCACACCGGCCATCTACACTAGTCCCACCTGCCCGCGTTTGGTCTATCCATGTACACGTCTCACTGCATCGTGGTGCCAAGGGAGATGTGAAGCTGTGTGGTATCTAGCTCCGTCACGGAGAACGGTGAGTAAAGTCACAGTGACAGAGGAAGAACCTCTTCACCCAGAGAGTTGTGAATCTGTGGAAGTGGGATAACATAGAACTGGTGTGAGCGGGTGATTGGGGAGTTCTAGAGCTCCTGTTCGACCAAGTGAACGGGGAAGGTCATTGTGACTTGTATCACGGTTTCACTTTACTGCATAAACAACATGTCATGGGCTCTGTCTGCTCTCCGTCCTGGCACTAATTCTGGCATGAATTCTTGTCTAGACTTCTGCTCCTATGATCTGACCTTTGGTGTTCTCAGCTGCTAGCTCCAGGCCGTCTGATGTTATGCCATGCATCATTATACATTTACAACATGTTTTAAAGGGGTCTGTACATCAGGACCAATATCCAGAGTTGTCATGGTCTCCATGAGAAGGTATAGGGATCGATATTTACCCTGCCTCACCAAGTTCCAGTCTTCCACAGGAAATTATGTACTTGACAAGAAGTCAGATTATTATCTGAATGGTAGATAGACGCAAAAACCTGGAGTAACTCAGCAGGACAGGCAGCATCTCGGCCTCTTCAGACTGATGTCAGGAAGTGGGTGGTGCATAGAGAGTTGTATATATTCCTTATCTGTAAACCTCCTTATCTCTACCGCCCACTCCACTGACATCAGTCTAAAGAAGGGTCTCGACCCGAAACGCCACCCATTCCTTCTCTCCAGAGATGCTGCCTCACCCGCTGAGCTACTCCAGCAGTTTGTGTCTACCTTCCATTTGAACCAGCATCTGCAGTTCCTTCACACACATTATCTGAATGGTGTCAGATTAGTAAAAGGGGAAGTACAATGAGACCTGGGTGTGCTTGTACACCAGTCACTGAAAGTAAGCACGCAGGTACAGCAGGCAGTGAAGAAAGCGAATGGCATGTTGGTCTTCATAACGAGAGGCCATTCTTTCCATCCTGACCTTGGGTGTTGTCTGTCTGTGTGAAGTTTGCACGTTCTCCCAGTGACCGCGTGGGTTTCCTCCGGGTGCTCCGGTTTCCTCTCACATCCCAAAGACGTGCGGGTTTGTGGGTTAATCGGCCCCTCTGTATATTGCTCCTAGTGTGTAGGGAGTGGATGAGAAAGTGGGATAACATGGAACTGGTGTGAACGGGAGATCGCTGGTCAACAAGTACCCCGTGGTATCTGTAAACTAAACTAAAGCCCTTGCGATGGTACATTGCATTGTTGGATGCCAAGTGGAGCCTTCATGCCAAGTTGTCACTGCTGGTGACTGGCCAACAGCCTCATGAGAAGGTCCAACTACAAGAGCTCAATAACAACTCCAAGGTCAGAGGCACTAATTGGCCTTATCTACACACTGGTTACGATTGGTGAGAATGTAGATAAAAGGGGCTTGTGGGATAAGCGTGACACGCGGTGTCCGGCTCGGCTACGTGACCAATGCTCTTTGCTTCCTGTCCCGGGATTCCGGAGATCCGACAGCCATGTGCTGCCATAATAACCTCTACTTGGGTTACCCCTGACCCTGACCCTAACCATGACCCTAACCCTGACCCTGACCCTGACCCTGACCCTAACCCTGACCCTGACCCTGACCCTAACCCTGACCCTGACCCTAACCCTGACCCTAACCCTGACCCTGACCCTGACCCTGACCCTGACCCTAACCCTGACCCTAACCCTAACCCTGACCCTGACCCTGACCCTGACCCGAACCCTGACCCTGACCCTGACCCTGACCCTGACCCTAACCCTGACCCTGACCCTGACCCTGACCCTGACCCTGACCCTAACCCTAACCCTAACCCTAACCCTAACCCTAACCCTAACCCTGACCCTGACCCGGACCCTGACCCGGACCCGGACCCGGACCCGGACCCGGACCCTGACCCTGACCCTAACCCTGACCCTAACCCTGACCCTAACCCTGACCCTGACCCTGACCCTGACCCTGACCCGAACCCTGACCCGAACCCTGACCCGAACCCTGACCCGAACCCTGACCCGAACCCTGACCCTGACCCTAACTCTGACCCTAACCCTGACCCTGACCCTAACCCTGACCCTGACCCTGACCCTAACTCTGACCCTAACCCTGACCCTGACCCTAACCATGACCCTGACCCTGACCCTGACCCTGACCCTAACCCTAACCCTGACCTTAACCCTGACCTTAACCCTGACCCTGACCCTGACCCTAACCCTAACCCTAACCCTGACCTTAACCCTGACCCTGACCCTGACCCTGACCCTGACCCTGACCCTGACCCTGACCCTGACCCTAACCCTGACCCTAACCCTGACCCTGACCCTAACCCTGACCCTAACCCTGACCCTAACCCTGACCCTGCCCTGACCCTGACCCTCCCCCTTCCCCTCACCCTAACCCAATAAAACCCTCTTGACGTGTGACCCTTCGTGAAGCTCCAGCCTTGTCCTGCTGTTTTCACACCACCTTGCACCTGAATTCCGATCCAAACCCAGGGATCCAGACTCTCCTTTCTTCTCCTGCATCTAGAGGTCCCCTCTGCCCATCCGTCTCTGGATTGGCTCCAAGACTCTCAACGTGAGCACTGTTCCCGTCCGTCAGTCCTGCAAGCGCTGGGGAAGTGGGTAAACCGCAGGGCTGGGGTGACCTATTGCAGGGACCATCACAGCTCTCCGTCTCCATGCCGTGCCTCCTTCCCCTCGCTGAGCACCGACGTGATCTGCACCTGACTCAGGCCATCAGTGACCACCCCAAGGGCAGGCAGGAGAGAGAGGACTTCCCACAACGTGGCCACCCTGTAGCGGATCACCACAGTTAACGCCACACCCAGCATTGGCCAGGTTGCTGCCTCTCACACTGTGGAACTGCACTCACACCATTGTTCTCTCCAGCCTTCACACAGAGTCATAGAGTGATACATCGTGGAAACAGGCCCTTCACCCAACTTGTCCACGCTGACCAACATGCCCCATCTACACTAGTCCCACCTGCCTTAGCTAGAGTCATAGAGTGATACAGCATGGAAACAGGCCCTTCAACCCAACTGACCAACATGCCCCTAGTCCCAACTGCCTCATGTATAGTCGTAGAGTGATACATCGTGGAAACAGACCCTTCACCCAACTTGTCCACACTGACCAACATGCCCCATCTACACTAGTCCCACTTGCTCCATTACATCTAACTCTCTCTCGGGCTTCTCAATCTCATTACTGGCTCCCACACTGAACTGTGTCAGATGTGGAGAAGGGGAGATGCAACAAGACCTGGGGGTCCTTGTACACCGGTCACTGAAAGTAAGCATGCAGTTTCAGCAGGCAGTGAAGAAAGCTAATGGAAGGTTGGCCATCATTGCGAGAGGATTTGAGTATAGGAGCAAGGAGGTCCTTCTGCAGTTGTACAGGGCCCTAGTGAGACCACACCTGGAGTATTGTGTGGAATTTTGGTCTCCTAATTTGAGGAAGGACATTCTGGCTATTGAGGGAGTGCAGCGCCGTGCTGTATCTGTAAACTAAATTAAACTAGACTAAACTAATGGAATCAAGGAAGATGGGGTACGAGGTACTGATTGTGGATGATCAGCCATGATCATATTGAATGGCGGTGCTGGCTGGAAGGGCCGAATGGCCTACTCCTGCACCTATTGTCTATGTTTCTATGCAAGTAGTCTCCTTGTTCTGGAGCTGCAGGGCTCAGCAGAGGAGGTATTGACTATCTACTGACACTCATTGATGCTGAATTCCAATTATCATGTCCTGCAGAACTCCTTGATCACCCGCTCACACCAGTTCTATGTTATCCCACTGTCTCATCCACTCCCTGCACACAGAGGGTCAATTAACCAACAAACCCACACGGCTTTGGGATGTGGGAGGAAACCGAAGCACCTGGAGAAAACCCACACAGTCACAGGGAGAGCGTGCAAACTCCACAAAGACAACACCCGAGTTCAGGATGGAATCTGTGACTCTGGCGCTGAGAGGCAGCAGCTCTGATTCAATTTGACTTTGACCTGAGGTTTCTAAGTTGATTGAATACAGGGCTATTGTCAAACTTACAGAATGACGGGTGGGTGGATTTTGAAATGTTGTGGGGATTACGGACATTTATTTGGTGTTATTGTTGGACTGTTCAGGGATCTGACGGAACGTCTGCAGGATCAGACGGTGAGAAAGCGTTGTACCGAGCTCTCCAGGAGTCATTGGGTGGAGGAACCTCTACCTCCCTGGTCAAAGATGCCGTGGCCTGGTTCTATTCACAGCTGCGATCACAAGATGACTACGCTGCCCTCTCCCAGGCTTTGGACAACGCCACCAGGTAAGTGAGAACAACCTCCCACCTGCCTGCCCTGTGGAGAACTCAGCGCTCAGTTTGGAAAGACTGAATTCTCCCAGTCACGCCACTCAACCAACATCTGAAGGAGATGGCTTAAGGGCCTGTCCCACCAGCATGCAACTCCATGCGATGAGCGCGACCTAACGTGGTCGCTTGAGCCGTCCGGTGTCGCGGGGCCGGTCCCACTTCGAACGCCGGAATTGTGCGGAGTTCGTCCCGACATCGCGCGGGGCTCCGAAAAACTGACTATGTTCAAAAATTCCGTGCGGCAACGGCTTGTCGGCTCACAGTCGCCTCGACGCATTACACACCGCCTCGACGTCGTGCCTCCGTGACCCTCTATGTGTGCGGCTCCGTGGCCCTCTCTGTGTGTGTGCCTCTGTGCCCCTCTCTGTGTGCCCCTCTCTGTCCTGGTGAACTTACCTTTAAGACTTTGCTCCAAGTTCGCCTCACTTTGTGCCACGTTGCGCCACTCACCCGACCACCGCGCGGCCCTCGCTGCCGGTTTGGTCGCGCTTGCCGCATGCAGGAGCATGCTGGTGGGAACGGCCATGTACAGGGGATCACCCGACCTCCGCGCGGCCCCCGCTTCTAGTTTGATCGCGCTCATCGCTTGGAGTCGGATGCTGGTGGGACAGGCCCTTTATTTTGATGTAACTCATGTAAACTGGCCGCTGGACCTCCCCGGTTACAACAGCAAGTCTAGTTTTGGTATTAGGTTTAGACATACAGCGCAGAAACAGGCCCTTCGTCCCACGGAGTCCACACCAACCAGCCATCCCTGCACCCTAACACTAGTACACACACACTACAGACAGTTTTTACATTTATACCAGGCCAGTTAACCTACAAACCTGTACACTTTGGAGTGTGGGAGGAAACCAAAGTTTTCAGAGAAAACCCATGCGGTCACGGGGAGAATGATCAGGAGGTGGCCCTAGAAATTGTGGATGCATTGGTGACCATTTTCCAATGTTCTCTCGACTCTGGATCAGTTCCTGTGGACTGGAGGGCATCCAGTGTAACTCTACTTTTTAAGAAAGGAGGGAGCAAGAAAACAGGAATAGTAAGATTGAACGAGAACTTACCAGTTCGAAGGTTGATCATTATTTCATGAGGAGTCGAAGTGAGGGATTTCGTGAAGAGCCCGCCGGCGCGCATGCTCGACATACTTCAAAGTAGCGGCGTGGAATCACAGAAACCAACAAAAGAAATGACTTCGGATAGTAAGATTGAAGTGACTAAGATTACCAGATGAAGGTGATTGAGGGTGGGCGAGGAGGGCACGAAATCCCTCACTTCGACTCCTCATGAAATAATGATCAACCTTCGAACTGGTAAGTTCTCGTTCAATCTTACTATTTCATTTCGGAGTCACGTGAGTGACTTCGTGAAGACTTCAAAGCTTCTGTGATTACACGCCCTGGACCACGTCCATGCAGACACACCACTACCAGGGATGGATGGGAGGAACAAACTTGCTCAAATAGATCATACTGCAAAACAAGAGCATATTTGTTAATAACAAATCAAATCCCCTCATGGGGACATCTCCGCGTTCTTGACCTGCATTCAGCACGGCTTCTGCGAACTGTAGAGGAGCAGCAACAGGCTTGTTATAAAATCGCTGACACACAGCTTCATTAGCCCATCCTGCTATGGCGAGGATCTGGCCCATAGGCACCTTCATAATCCTTGCCATTGATGTCAATGCAGCCCTGGTGGAGTAAAACTTGAACACATTAGTGTCGATACCTGACTTACCCAAGACGACTCGAAGCCACCTGGATATCGTCTGGACTGTCACTTGATGATGAGACAAGCCGGTATCTCTCCATTCCTCTGATGCGTGCCGTCACCTTGACATAGT
The DNA here is from genome assembly GCA_963514005.1 of Raja brachyura. The sequence goes on from CAUPSL010000917.1 coordinate 49,327, forward strand.
GATGAATACGTGAGGCTGAACACAGCCTAGCATCTGCGGGGTATGCCGGGAACTTCAGCTGCAGCCCTGTGCACCCAGGTCTATGCTGCTTTAGTAGCTCATCAACGACGAAGACTACTTCCATAGGGGTAGATATCATCCTGTCAACACATCGTTTGTGTAGTGTTTGTACCCTCTGCTGAAGTCAGCGCTAGTAACATCACCAGTTTCATGATGAGTTTGTCCAGTTGGATCCCTTCCATGGGAGACCACGTCCTGAGCAGGTTTAATACGTCCCTGACATCCCAGGTGATATCATAGCGTGGTGTAGGCGGATTCATATTGAATATACCCCGCATGAGTCTGGACACTAGCCTGTTGGATCCTACCTCAATCTTGAGATAGAATGATAGCGCGCTCCTGGCGCTGTTGATGGCACTGTAACTTAAGTGTTGATCATGGTACAACCCCGCGAGGAATTCCAGGACGTCAGTTATTGTCACGTCATCGTACGTGATGCGAGAGCGGCTGCAGTAGGCTCCCACTTCTTAATCTGCGAGCGGTATCTTCGCCTTGTAGACTCTCGACACGACGCCCCGGTGGTATCCAATGGTCCGAGTTGAGAGGCCGTATTGGACTAACGGCCTGTTCAGAACCTGCAAGCCAACAAATTAAATAGCCATGGCAGGGATGCGGCTCCCCTGAGACAGGGCGAGTAACCAATTCTGGGCAACCCTTCAAAAGGACCCAAGGTTCGATTGAGCATGTCAAAGACCACCGGACACCAAGGCCGTGTAGGCCAGTCGGGTATAATAAGGATGCCCTTGGCAGCATCTGCCTGAATCTTTCGCAGTACCCGACTGATGAGGCAAAACGAGGGGAATGCATAGAAAAACCAATTCCCCCAGTCCAGCGAGAATGCATCTAGCGCTATTGCCCCAGGATCTGGTTCCCATGAAACGTATGTTGATACCTGATGGTTCAACCGTGACGCAAAAGGTCAATGTCCGGTTTACCAAATTTGGCTGTGACTTTAGCAAAAATTTCAGGATGCAACATCCATTCAATATTGTCATTGAATTTGCGTGACCTGGTGTCCGCCACAGTATTAAGCTCACCTGGCAAATAGGTAGCTGAAATCCAAAATCTCTTTGAATACACCAGAGCCAAATTGAGTTAGCCAATTTGTCACATGAAACTGACCTGGTACCACCCATATGGTTTAAATATGCCACAGCTGTGATGTTGTCTATTTGGAAACGGACGTGTGCTCCAACAAGCTTGGAACAATACACACGAAGTCCGTGGAATGCTGCCAGCAACTCCAAATAGTTAAACCCTTGAGTCAAGAACATCGTTGACTCAAGGGTGTCCCATCTGCCCCCACAACGAGAGCAATTATCTGTAGCTCCCCAGCCATTGGAGCTTGCATCAGTCTGCAAATATACCACCGGATTAGCCTCCCTGATGGGCTTGAATGAGCTGCTAATGTGACACACCCACCATTGCAACTCATTTATTGCTTCGGACGGCAGCTGCATTGATCGATCATAATGACCAGCGTTCCATTTTAACGCAGTAATTTTAGCTCTTTGCAAATTCTGATAATGCAAAGGTCCATATCGTGCTGCCGGAAACAAAGCCACTAGCTTGCCAATTACTGTGGCTGTATGCCGAATCGATGGTATATTGGTGCCAATTAAATCTCTGCACACCTGAGTGACCTCCTCAATTTTGTTAATTGGTATGGTTTCCCTCATGCTCATTGAGTTCACCGTGAACCCTAGGTAATTAATTACCTGGGCAGGGCAGAACTTCGATTTCTCTGGATGGACAATGAATCCCAATTGTAGAATATATTGACAGCAGCTGCAACACCCTGTTCAGCCAATTCCAGGGTGTGGCCCACAATAAAGATATCATCTAAATAGGCCATTACTATATGATGTCGTTGTCTCAAATAAGCCATGATTGGCTTCACCAATTTAGTGAACTATCTAGGGGCTGTATTGAGCCCATTAGGCAAAGCCTTATACTGCCAAAGTTGCCCCATCCAGATAAATTTCAAAAACCTTCTATCATATTTCTGGATGGATACTGAATAATATGCATCCCTCAAATCGATGCATGCCATAAAGCAACCATGAGAAACCAATGATTTGGCTGTTTCAAACGTATCCATTTTAAAATGAGTATATGTTACAAGCGTATTCAAACGGGTTAGATCAATAATAACACGACAGCCTCCATCCTCCTTAGGTCTAGTGAATATCTTCGAAACAAATTCAACTGGCTCATGCACCATTTTCTCAATCCTTAAAATGTCCTTGTAACCTGCTACCTGTTCTGCAGCATATAATTTAAACATTCGACCGGGCATGTGCTGGGATGGAGGAATGTCGCCATTAATAAACTTAATTTTATGCCCCTGAATATTCTGCAACACACACTCGTCCCCAGTAAATTTACCCATGCACCCAAAAACAACCGAAGGCGACCACCAACATGTGAAGTTAAACAAAGAGAAAAGAGAAACCCAGACCCCCTCACCTCCGTGGTTACCGGCGGTCCTTGACATGTGTGGGTGGACGTGGAGGTGCTGGGTTGGCTTGAGGGCGCGGCGTCTTCGTTTCCCACCAAGGTCTCTGCCGACCCTGTCCTAAAAAAGACCCTTGGTGCTGGTCTGGTGTTGTTGTCGTTGTGGAACTAGAGGGTGGGTCCTCCTCGAGGTACTGGCAAACCCTCATGAGCGAATGTATGGAGCTTTTGAGCCTGACGGTGTGGGGCACTCTGAGAGCGCATGATCCCCACCGTCTTGGCTTGTTCGTCAAGCTCTTTGACTCTCTTCGAGAGGTCTCACCAAAGAGCTGACGGGGCGGCGGCGGCGGCGGTGGTTTGCACAATCCTGCAAACTTCGGGTTGAGCGCTGGGCGGATGCTGTTCTTGCGGAACCCGTTGATTTCGTGCTGGGTCGCGCACAATAAGGCCAGAGCATCTTCCTGGTCCAAATTCAGTTCGTCCCCGTCCACCGACCGCGCAAAGGCGGTAATACCGGCCGTGAGGAGTTTCAGGATCCGCTGCAATTTTAGCTCCTGTTGACGGATAGCCGCACTGATGTTGCCCCATATTGGCGTATTGACCACAGGCACGTTGAGGGAGTTGCAGTGTGATGGAGCCTTGTGACGGCTCATAGCGTGGATGAGGACTTCTTCCTGCAGCACCTGATTATTAAGAAAGTCCACTATGGCTGCCAGTTTTGTATTTAGAGGAAGTCCAGATGAATGTGGAGCCGCGAATTTGGTCGCCACATCCAAGGGTTGCTCCGCTGGCACCTCCAACGGAGGTGGTACGGGATCCACCAGAATCTCCTCGTCCTGCTGCTCCAGGCTGATAGTGGATGTTGGTGAAGACGCCCTGTGCCTGTTGCTGCCCTGCTGTTGTTGACGTTGAAGCAGGAGCTCCAGCAGCCGCTCCATACGGTCAATACGCCCTTCACCCTGAACACTCAGGTGGTCGGAGTCCTCCGGCTCTGAAAAGAAAACCGGGCTCCTGTCATCGGCCCGCACCTCGTCGAGGCCCTGCCGGTGCCGGTAGTTGTCGCTGACAGCCGCCGAGGCGAACTGCGCGATTCCTGCGCGGGTGTGTTCAACCGCCTCCGTTTAGCGGGAGCTGAAGCCGCTGCCACTAAGGACACTTGCGGCGTGGTGTCGGCACCAGCCGAAGCATGGCTGCCTGGGGCCCGCGCAGTCTTGCCGGCTGCCCACATCGTGGACCTTGCCAGCGCATGGTCTCGCCCACCCATCCATGGGGGGCTCGGCGACCGTGACGAGACCCGACTCAACCGACCCGTACCGGCGTCGAGAGTCGGGGTGTGCCGGCTGGACCTCACAGCCGCCCCGGGTCTCGCCCTGGACCTGACCGCTCCTCCGTGTCAGGCAATGCCTTAGCCCTAACAGGGTTAGGCTTCTGGGCTCCTGCCCTCCCCCTTCTCGGAGGGCTGAGTGGAACGGGCCGTGCAGCCGCACGCACCCTGCTCCAGGTCGCCAGCGAGCCCGCTGACGACCTGACTGCCATGGCAGGGTCCCCCTGCTCTGGTGGCACACCACACTCCTCCTCTGGAACTCCTCCGAGCTGTGGTGTGCTGGCGGATCCGGACCTGTAAAACAGGGCTTACCCCAGTCTCCGCCTGAGTCCCGGCCTGCGCTGCAGTCGGAACTGTTGACCGGGGACTTCTCCAAACATCCTCCGGTCCATCGATCTCCCATCCATGTTCTTGCTGCAAGAAAACATCGCATAGCAAGAACCACCAACTAAAGGTAGAATACTTACCTCCGTGGCCCCTTGTGAAGGGCTGGCGAGGAGCGCGCTCCACCGCCAGCCGTCGCAGCAACGCGGTACGACGATATGTCGAGCATGCGCGCCGGCGGGCTCTTCACGAAGTCACTCACGTGACTCCGAAATGAAATTATAGACCAGTTAGCCTGACATCCACAGTGGGGAAGATGCTGGAGTTGATTATTAAAGATGTTAAAGCAGCGCATTTGGAAAGCAGTGACAAGATCAGTCAAAGTCAGCATGGATATATGAAGTGGAAATCATGCTTGACTAATCTTCTGGAATGTTTTGAGGATGTAACAAGTAGAATGGATAAAGGTGAGCCGGTGGATGTGATGTATCTAGACTTTCAAAAAGCCTTTGACAAGGTCCCACACGAGATCAGTGTGCAAAATTAGAGCACATGGTATTGGGGGTATGGTATTTACATGGATGGAGAACTGGTTGGCAGACAGGAGGCAAAGAGTAGAGATTAATGGGTCCTTTTCAGAATGCCAGGTAGTGACTAGTGGGGTGCCACAAGACTCGGTGCTGGGACCCCAGTTGTTTGCAATATATATTAATGATTTAGACGAGGGAATTAACTGCAACATCTCTAAGTTTGCGGATGACACAAAGCTGGGTGGCAGTGTGAGTTGTGATGAGGATGCTATGAGGCTGCAGGATGACCAGGACAGGCTGGGTGTGGGCAGATGCATGGCAGATCCAGTATAATGTAGATAAATGTGAGGTTATCCACTTTGGTGGCATGAACAAGAAGGCAGATTATTATCTGAATGGTGTCCGATTAGGAAAAGGGGAGATACAACAGGATCTGGGTGTCCTTGTACACCAGTCACTGAATGTAAGCATGCAGGGACAGCAGGCAGTGAAGAAAGCGAATGGCATGTTGGCCTTCATTGTGAGAGGGTTTGAATTTAGGAGCAAGCAGGTCCTACTGCGGTTGTACAGGGCCCTGGTGAGATCGCACCTGGAGTATTGTGTGGAATACTAATTTGAGGAAGGACGATAATTGGAATTCAGCATCAATGAGTGTTTCTAGATCTTGTTTACATGGAGCAGCAAAGCCTTGGACCAGGTTCCGCATGGTAGGCTGCTCTGGAAGATCTCATGGGATCCAGGGAGATAGGAAGAATGCTGGTTGGTCCCTGGGAAGGAAGTGGAGGTGATGGTGGAAGGTTGTTGCTCGGTCTGGAGGCCTGTGACTAGTGGCGTGCCTCAGGGTTCAGTGCTGGGCCCATCGCTGTTTATGTTTGGATGAGAAAGTTGAAGGTATTGGTAATGCATTTGCAAATGTCACTAAAGTGGGGTGTTATTGTCGATAGTGAAGATGGGTGTCAAAGATCACTACAGGATCTTGACCAGCTGGGCAAGTAGGCTGAAGATTGGCGAATGGAGATGAACGCAGATAAGGGCAAGATGTTGCATTTTGTCTAACCAGGGCAGGACCTTTACAGTAAATGGCAGGGCCATGAGGAGTGTGGTAGAGCAGAGAGATCGCGGAGTGCAGGTACTTGGTGAGAATGGTGTCACGGGTAGATGCGGTTGTGAAGAAGACTTTGGGCTGTCATCAGTAAGGGTATTGAGTGCAGACATTGGGCGGCAATGTTACAGTTGTACAAGCCGTTGTTGAGGCCACATTTCGAGCATTGTGTTCCGTTTTGGTCAATCTGCTACAGGAAGGATATGATTGGGCAACACAGATGAGTTTGGCTGAAGGGCATGTTTCGATGCTTTAGACTCTAACTAGGCCGTGAATGAAGGGGTACAGATCACGTGCAGATCAGTTTAACCTGGCGTCATGCCCAGCATGGACTTTGTGGGCCGAAGGGCCTGTTCCTGTGCTGTTCTATGTTGAAATGTAATGATGCATGGACAGCAACCAATGATCATGGGTGAAAACATCATGTGTGTGCGTGTGTGTGCGTGTGTGTGTGTGTGTGTGTCGAACTGGGAAAGACTTGTTTATGGGCAAAACAGTCACTAAATGCCTGTGTTGATGAGAACTGTTTCTGCTATATTTAGAATAGATATCTGCTGTGGTGTACTTATCAAAATAAAATCTGTTTCAGTTTTTGCAGATCAAACCTTGTTATTGTGGAAAAAAACGATATACTTTGGGTAATAATTCACTGCATCACTTCCGGGGCTCATGTTGGTTGAGTGAATCTTATTTACATTAAATGCGACAAAAAGTGGCAACGTCACAGCAGAAAGATACGGTCAGATGGATGAACACCATGAACACCCGTTTGACCAAGTGGTGCAATCTCATGAGGGTTGTGTGGTGGGACAGGGGACCCTGCTATTGTGATGGTGATTGACAATGATGCAAGCTGCAGCCAGCAAGGGGCTCGGCACTAGATCAGGGCAGCACTGCTAGAGGCTTGGTCACGTGAAGCTTCAACTCAATACTGCCCCCACACGGCTGTGGATGTAAAGACTGGCGAGAGGGGGGGGGGAGAGGTCAAGCTAAAGTACAAGACAACTCCAGCAACAGCAACATGATACCCACCAGATGAGCTTGATTGTGGAGTCAATGTTGCCCAAACAGATGCCCGCTCAATTAACTAAAGATTGAGAGGGCTTCTCCTTGTTGTCTTGTACTTTAGAGTTGTCTTGTACTTTAGAGTTGTCTTGTACTTTAGAGTTGTCTTGTACTTTAGATTGTCCTCTTGTGAAATTATATTGGTTAGTTTCTAACTAAGTTAGAAGCTCTAGTTTCTAAACTAGAGACACAGCGCAGAAACAGGCCCTTCAGCCCATCGAGTCCGTGCCGACCAGCGATCCCCGCACACTAACACTGTCCTACACACACTAGGGACAATTTACATTCATACCGAGCCAATTAACCTACAATCCTGCACGCCTATGGAGTGCGTGAGGAAACCGGAGCACCCGGAGAAAACCCACGCAGGTCACGGGGAGAACGAACAAACTCCGTACAGACAGCACCCATAGTCAGGATGGAACCCGGGTCTCTGGCGCTGTGAGGCAGCAACTCTACCGCTGCACCACCGTGCCGCCTCATTGACTCCGTTGATTACAAGTGGATCCTTTGACAGTAATCTCAGTTTAATTAAACCACTGATACAACTTAATGATCACATTATCTGTGATGGATTGTATGTACATTGTGGAAAGACACACACATAGACCAGGCCAGCACATTTACAGGCCTCACGCAGACATTACCTGAGGGTGTCAAGGGTTACGGGGAGAATGCTGGATTGGTCATGTTGTTAACTGTTGTTATAGTCCCTGCCTCAACTACTGCACCTCTTCCTGCAGCTCGTTCCATTCACCCACCATATGAAGGGCATGTTTCGATGCTTTAGACTCTAACTTGCCCGTTAATGGAGGGATACGGATCACTTAGTGAGATCAGTTTAACTTGGCGTCATGTCCAGCATGGACATTGTGGGCCGAAGGGCCTGTTCCTGTGCTGTACTGTTCTATGTGGAACTGTAATGACGCATGGACAGTAACCAATGATCATGGGTGAAAACATCATGGGTGTGTGTGTGTGTGGGTGTGTGTGTGTGTGTGTGTGTGTGTGTGTGTGTGTGTGTGTGTGTGTGTGTGTGAGTGCGTGTGTGTGTGTGTGTGTGTGTGTGTGTGTGTGTGTGTGTGGGTGTGTGAGTGTGTGTGTGTGTGAGTGTGTGTGTAAGGATTCATTGAAATGAAAACTGGAAAGGACTTGTTTACGGGCGCAATAGCCACCAAACGCCTCTATTGATGAGAACTGTTTTGTGAGAAAGAGTAGTCCCTCAGGTTCCTATTACATCTTTCCCATCTCACCATCAGCCTATGTCCTCTCGTTCTTCATTCCCGTACTCCAGGTTATTCACCGTCTATTCCCCTCATGATGTGTTCATGTTTACAAGATCACCAGGAATAAACATGGAAACATAGACATTAGGTGCAGGAGTAGGCCATTCGGCCCTTCGAGCCAGCACCGCCATTCAATGTGATGATGGCTGATCATCTCCAATCAGTACCCCGTTCCTGCTTTCTCCCCATATCCCCTGATTTCGTTAGCCCTGAGAGCCCTAAAGTCATAACTGCCCAATCTCCCCCAATATCTCAGACCCTCTAGATCTCTCTTCAGATTCAGAGACTGATGAAGGGTCTCGACCCACAACGTCACCTATCCATGTTCCCCACAGATGCTGCCTGACCCGCTGAGTTACTCCAGCACTCTGTGTCTATCTTTGAACTGTTGAGAATTTGCAGGGAATTATTGAATGGGTAAGGCAATGATATTGTGTGTGATCTTTCAGCTTCCATTGTTGCTGTCCGTGCTGCCGTTAGTGAGGGGCATGGAGCTGGAGGAGTGGAGATCACAGGAGATTCAGCTGGGAATGTTTACAGATCTCCCGAGGCACTCTCTGTAGCCGTGCCAATCCAGAGCTGCAGGCATCCTCATTATCAACACATTAGCAGCCGAATGCTGCCCTTACACCCACTGCCTGTGTGAACCGTGCGTCTAAAGGTGCTCCCGGGGATTACACACCTTTCATGTTCCACAGCGAGACAAGTCATAAATGTTAACGGGATGGAAGTAGCCAAGGTTGTTAAAGTCGTTGAAGGGTGCAGAGGTTTAAGTCTGTTTCAGTATCTGCGGTGTGTGCACCATGGATAGAAACATAGAAACATAGACAATAGGTGCAGGAGGAGGCCATTCGGCCCTTCAAGCCAGCACCGCCATTCAATGTAATCATGGCTGATCATCCCCAATCAGTACCCCGTTCCTGCCTTCTCCCCATATCCCTTGATCCCTTTAGACCTAAGGACTAAATCTAACTTGCTTGAAAACATCCAGTGAATTGGCCTCCCCTGCCTTCTGTGGCAGAGAATTCCACAGATTCACAACTCTCTGGGTGGAAATGTTTTTCCTCATCTCAATCCTAAATGGCCTACCCCTTATTCATAAACTGTGACCCCTGGTTCTGGACTCCCCCAACATCGAGAACATTTTTCCAGTATCTAGCCTATCCAATCCTTTAAGAATTTTATATGTTTCTATAAGATCCCCTCTCATCCTAAATTCCAGTGAATACAAGCCCAGCTGCTCCATTCTTTCAACATATGACTGTTCCGCCATCCCGGGAATTAACCTGGTAAACCTACGCTGCACTCCCTCAATAGCAAGGATGTCCTTCCGACCAAATTAGACTGGCCTTATTTTGCTCCAATGACATGAACTTTGTGGAGATCTCCAGGCTGGGTCTTGGAATCAGAAACAACAAGATAGCGGAGTCAGGGGACATGGGGAGAAGGCAGGAACGGGGCACCTGTGGAGAACATGGATAGGTGACGTTTCACAGAGTGCTGGAGTAACTCAGCGGGTCAGGGAGCATCTGTGGAGAACATGGATAGGTGACGTTTCACAGAGTGCTGGAGTAACTCAGCGGGTCAGGCAGCATCTGTGGAGAACATGGATAGGTGACGTTTCACAGAGTGCTGGAGTAACTCAGCGGTAGAGTTGCTGTCTCACAGTGCCAGAGGCCCGGATTCAATCCTGACTACGGGTGCTGTCTGTATGGAGTTTGTACGTTCTCCCCGTGACCTGCGTGGGTTTTCTCCACACTGACAGGCATTTATTGGTGCCACAGATCGTTCACAGAATTACTAACTATGTTCCCCTTGTTATCTCACAGCTAACCTTTATTTGATGCATAGATATAACCTGCCAGGATGTTCAGTTCTATTAGTTTACACAAATACTCTTTTCAATGTTGTTTTATTTCACTTCTCATCTGATGACGTCACTTTCTCTCTCTAATCAGAGTAATTATTTAACATCTGCAACTTGGTGAATATTCCCGATGATTTCATCCTCTCCCCCCGGATACCCGAATTCCCGACCGTTTTTGAACTTCTCTATTTATGTATCGATAAACATTTTTACTGTTTTGTTTAAAGTTTCCTGATGAATTAGTGTAGTTTAGTTTAGAGATACAGCACGGAAACAGGCCCTTCGGCCCACCGAGTCCGTGCTGACCAGCGATCCCCGCACACTAACACTATCCTACACACACTGGGGACAATTTACAATTTTTACCAAAGCCAATTAACCTACAAACCTGCACGTCTTTGGAGTGTGGGAGGAAACCGGAGCACCCGGAGAAAACCCACGCAGGTCACGGGGAGAACGTGCAAACTCCGTACAGACAGCACCCGTAGTCGGGATGGAACGCGGGTCTCTGGCGCTGTGAGGCAGCAACTCTACCGCTGCGCCACTGTGCCGCCCATTTAATTTTAACTTTTCTCCTGATCTCTGAGTGTTTCCAGCTTGTTCTGTCCCTGCTCTCCAGGAGTTGCCACTTCCCGGAGGCGCGGAGCGATTCCTCGTACATTCCCGTGCAGTGTTTGTGTCTTCTGATCACACTCTCTCTCTTCACAGGGACTATTTCATCACCTGCCCTGTCATACAGATGGCAGATGGCTGGTCAGAGACCACAGGAGCCAATGTGTTTATGTACCACACACCTGCGACTCAGTACAGGTAAGGAACCTACAGCTAGACGTTAAAGAATCTTCCTGACTGTGTATTTATTAGTTTACAAGAAGTGAACATGTGGGGACTGGTATTTATCACACAATTCCCATTGACACCAGCGTCTGCTTCTCACATGAAACAACAGCTGTGTCAAACAACTGAGAGGATTTCCTTGGATTAGACTGGCGTTACCTGCTATGTTTACCAGGTATGGACAGTCGGCTTCCTTCCCTGAGAGCACGTGAGTGAGTTGACAAATGATGACAAAGTGCCCGTAAAGATGAAGACTGGATCTTAAGTATGGAAACTGTTGTAGAAACATGGTCTTCCCAGCTGTTATCAGGCAACTGAACCATCCCACCATAAACAGAGAGCAGCCCTGAACTACTATCTACCTCATTGGTGAACCTCAGACTATCTTTAGTGATAATCTTTCAAAACTCTTTAGATTCTGGAGTAGTTCCTGAGGATTGGCGGGTAGCAAACGTAACCACTCTTTTTAAGAAGGGGGGGGGAGAGAAAACGGGGAATTACAGACCAGTTAGTCTAACATCGGTAGTGGGGAAACTGCTAGAGTCAGTTATTAAAGATGGGATAGCAGCACATTTGGAAAGTGGAGAAATCATTGGACAAAGTCAGCATGGATTTACGGAAGGTAAATCATGTCTGACGAATCTTGTGGAATTTTTCGAGGATGTAACTAGTAGCGTGGATGGGGGAGAACCAGTGGATGTGGTGTATCTGGACTTCCAGAAGGCTTTCGCAAAGGTCCCACATAAGCGATTAGTATATAAACTTAAAGCATATGGCATTGGGGGTTCAGTATTGATGTGGATAGAGAACTGGCTGGCAAACAGGAAGCAAAGGGTAGGAGTAAACGGGTCGTTTTCACAATGGCAGGCAGTGACTAGTGGGGTACCGCAAGGCTCAGTGCTGGGACCCCAGCTATTTACAATATACATAAATGATCTGGATGAGGGAATTGAAGGCAATATCTCCAAGTTTGCGGATGACACTAAGCTGGGGGGCAGTGTTAGCTGTGAGGAGGATGCTAGGAGAATGCAAGGTGACTTGGATAGGCTGGGTGAGTGGGCAAATGTTTGGCAGATGCAGTATAATGTGGATAAATATGAGGTTATCCACTTTGGTGGCAAAAATAGGAAAACCGACTACTATCTAAATGGTGGCCGATTAGGAAAAGGGGAGATGCAGCGCGACCTGGGTGTCATGGTACACCAGTCATTGAAAGTAGGCATGCAGGTACAGCAGGCAGTGAAGAAAGCAAATGGTATGTTAGCTTTCATAGCAAAAGGATTTGAGTATAGGAGCAGGGAGGTTCTACTTCAGTTGTATAGAGTCTTGGTGAGGCCACACCTGGAGTATTGCGTACAGTTCTGGTCTCCAAATCTGAGGAAGGACATTATTGCCATAGAGGGAGTGCAGCGAAGGTTCACCAGACTGATTCCTGGGATGTCAGGACTGTCTTATGAACAAAGACTGCATAGACTCGTTTTATACTCTCTAGAATTTAGGAGATTGAGAGGGGATCTTATAGAAACTTACAAGATTCTTAAGGGGTTGGACAGGCTAGATGCAGGAAGATTATTCCCGATGTTGGGGAGGTCCAGGACAAGGGGTCACAGCTTAAGGTTAAGGGGGAAATCCTTTAGGACCGAGATGAGAAGGAATTTTTTCACACAGAGAGTGGTGGGTCTCTGGAACTCTCTGCCACAGAGGGTAGTTGAGGCCAGTTCATTGGCTATATTTAAGAGGGAGTTAGATGTGGCCCTTGTGGCTAAGGGGATCAGAGAGTATGGAGAGAAGGCAGGTACAGGATACTGAGTTGGATGATCAGCCATGATCATATTGAATGGCGGTGCAGGCTCGAAGGGCCGAATGGCCTACTCCTGCACCTAATTTCTATGTTTCTATCCTTGATCAGACTTTGCTGGCTTTACCTTGCACTAAACGTTATTCCCTTATCCTGTACACTGTGGACGGCTCGATTGTAATCATGTGTTGTCTTTCTGCTGACTGGTTAGCACGCAACAAAAGAGACAGAAGTGAATATAAAACTCTCATTATAAAGCAGTGAGTGTGGACAGTGTAAGAGGTGTCTGCAATTGGGCCACTGTGAGGAGAATGATCTGTCAATGCTTTTAACATGACTTGAATGAAGGAAGAGGTGGTCAGGCTGGGATGGAGGAACTCAATGACAAAGCTTGGTGACAGTCATCAATAGACAATAGGTGCAGGAGTAGGCCATTCGGCCCTTCGAGCCAGCACCGCCGTTCAATTAGATCATGGCTGATCATCCCCAATCAGTACCCCGTTCCTGCTTTCTCCCTATATCCCCTGACTCCGCTATCTTTAAGAGCCCTATCTAGCTCTCTCTTGAAAGTATCCAGAGAACCGGCCTCCACCGTCCTCTGAGGCAGAGAATTCCACAGACTCACAACTCTCTGTGTGAAAAAGTGTTTCCTCATCTCCGTTCTAAATGGCTTACCCCTTATTCTTAAACTGTGGCCCCTGTTTCTGGACTCCCCCAACATCGGGAACATGTTTCCTGCCTTTAGTGTGTCCAAACCCTTACTAATCTTATATGTTTCAATAAGATCCCCTCTCATCCTTCTAAACTCCAGAGTGTACAAGCCCAGCCGCTCCATTCTCTCAGCATATGACAGTCCCGCCATCCTGGGAATTAACCTTGTAAACCTACGCTGCACTCCCTCAATAGCAAGAATGTCCTTCCTCAAACTCAGAGACCAAAACTGCACACAATACTCCAGGTGTGGTCTTACTAGGGCTCTGTACAACTGCAGAAGGACCTCTTTGCTCCTATATTCGATTCCTCTTGTTACAAAGGCCAACATGCCATTCACTTCCTTCACTGCCTGCTGTACCTGCATGCTTACTTTCATGATGAACAAGGACCCCCAGATCCCGTTGTACTTCCCCTTTTCCGAACAGATGATGTCACTGCTCCTCCCTCAGCCAGCCTGGGCTGTGGAGGGTTGGACACAGAGACTAGATCTATTTTAGTTCCCCGTGAGCGCAGTAAACAGTCATTTGGCAACCTGTGGCTGTGTCACACCCATAAGATCCCTGGCCACAAGCTCAGCTATTTACATCGCACAGTCTCTGTGTATTTTACTGTAGACGGAGCAGTGTTTGTGTCACCGTGTGTGCACATCTTGCCCCAGGAGATATCTGACGGTTATATCAATGCAGAAGATCCCAACCAGAAACGTCACCTATCCATGTTCTCCACAGATGCTGCCTGACCGATGAGTTACTCCAGCACTCTGTGAAACGTCACCTATCCATGTTCTCCACAGATGCTGCCTGACCCGCTGAGTTACTCCAGCACTCTGTGAAACGTCACCTATCCATGTTCTCCACAGATGCTGCCTGAGCCGCTGAGTTACTCCAGCACTCTGTGTCTTTTTTGTAAAGCAGCACCTGCTGTTCCTACACCTACATCTCAGTGAACACTGTTTGATCTCTCTCTTTACACGTTTCACCGTTCCAACCGAGCCTGCAGTTACACTAGTTAATCGACTCCAGTTACTGTCCCTGGGTGCACCTCTCCTTTCATCAGACAGGAGCAGAATTAGACCATTCGGCCCATCAAGTCTACTCTACCATTCAATCATGTCTGATCTATCTCTCCCTCCTAACCTCATTGTCCTGCCTTCTCCCCATAACCCGTCAAACCCGTACTAATCAAGAATCTGTCTATCTCTGCCTTAAAAATGCACAAAAATTCCACATACTTACATATAGACAATAGACCATGGATGCAGGAGTAGGCCATTCGGCCCTTCAAGCCAGCACCGCCATTCACTGTGATTGTGGCTGCTCATCCACAATTCCTCCCCATCTCCATTCTAAAGGAACATCCTTTTATTCTGTGCTGAGGGCATGGGCGGAAATCCTCGTGGGAGCGACAATCCCCACCCCCCCCCCCATGTTTTGTGCCCTGGGTGCTACAGCCAGTTTCCAGGTCAGCTCGCGTGCCCAGGGACTGGCTGTAGTGCCCAGATTGCCCCGGGACTGGCTGTAGTGCCCAGATTGCCCCGGGACTGGCTGTAGTGCCCAGATTGCCCCGGGACTGGTTGTAGTGCCCAGATGCCTGTGTGCCCCGGGACTGGCTGTAGTGCCCAGATGCCTGTGTGCCCCAGGAATGGCTGTAGTGCCCAGATGCCTGTGTGCCCCGGGACTGGCTGTAGTGCCCAGGTTGCCCCGGGACTGGCTGTAGTGCCCAGATGCCTGTGTGCCCCAGGGACTGGCTGTAGTGCCCAGATGCCTGTGTGCCCCGGGACTGGCTGTAGTGCCCAGATGCCTGTGTGCCTCGGGACTGGCTGTAGTGCCCAGATGCCTGTGTGCCCCGGGACTGGCTGTAGTGCCCAGATGCCTGTGTGCCCCGGGACTGGCTGTAGTGCCCAGATGCCTGTGTGCCCCGGGACTGGCTGTCGTACCCAGGTTGCCCCGGGACTGGCTGTAGTGCCCAGATGCCTGTGTGCCCCCGGACTGGCTGTAGTGCCCAGATGCCTGTGTGCCCCGGGACTGGCTGTAGTGCCCAGATGCCTGTGTGCCCCGGGACTGGCTGTAGTGCCCAGATGCCTGTGTGCCCCGGGACTGGCTCTAGTGCCCAGATGCCTGTGTGCCCCGGGACTGGCTGTAGTGCCCAGATGCCTGTGTGCCCCGGGACTGGCTGTAGTGCCCAGATGCCTGTGTGCCCCGGGACTGGCTGTAGTGCCCAGATGCCTGTGTGCCCCGGGACTGGCTGTAGTGCCCAGATGCCTGTGTGCCCCGGGACTGGCTGTAGTGCCCAGATGCCTGTGTGCCCCGGGACTGGCTGTAGTGCCCAGTTGCCTGTGTGGCCCGGGACTGGCTGTAGTGCCCAGATGCCTGTGTGCCCCGGGACTGGCTGTAGTGCCCAGATTGCCCCGGGACTGGCTGTAGTGCCCAGTTGCCTGTGTGCCCCGGGACTGGCTGTAGTGCCCAGGCTGCCTGTGTGCCCCGGGACTGGCTGTAGTGCCCAGATTGCCCCGGGACTGGCTGTAGTGCCCAGATGCCTGTGTGCCCCGGGACTGGCTGTAGTGCCCAGATGCCTGTGTGCCCCGGGACTGGCTGTAGTGCCCAGATGCCTGTGTGCCCCGGGACTGGCTGCAGTGCCCAGATGCCTGTGTGCCCCGGGACTGGCTGTAGTGCCCAGATGCCTGTGTGCCCTGGGACTGGCTGTAGTGTCCACATGCCTGTGTGCCCCGGGGCTGCCTGTAGTGCCCAGATACCTGTGTGCCCCGGGACTGGCTGTAGTGCCCAGGCTGCCTGTGTGCCCCGGGACTGGCTGTAGTGCCCAGATGCCTGTGTGCCCCGGGACTGGCTGTAGTGCCCAGGTTGCCCCGGGACTGGCTGTAGTGCCCAGATGCCTGTGTGCCCCAGGGACTGGCTGTAGTGCCCAGATGCCTGTGTGCCCCGGGACTGGCTGTAGTGCCCAGATGCCTGTGTGCCCCGGGACTGGCTGTAGTGCCCAGATGCCTGTGTGCCCCGGGACTGGCTGTAGTGCCCAGATGCCTGTGTGCCCCGGGACTGGCTCTAATGCCCAGATGCCTGTGTGCCCCGGGACTGGCTGTAGTGCCCAGATGCCTGTGTGGCCCGGGACTGGCTCTAATGCCCAGATGCCTGTGTGCCCCGGGACTGGCTCTAATGCCCAGATGCCTGTGTGCCCCCGGGACTGGCTGTAGTGCCCAGATGCCTGTGTGCCCCGGGACTGGCTGTAGTGCCCAGATGCCTGTGTGCCCCGGGACTGGCTGTAGTGCCCAGATGCCTGTGTGCCCCCGGGACTGGCTGTAGTGCCCAGATGCCTGTGTGCCCCGGGACTGGCTGTAGTGCCCAGATGCCTGTGTGCCCCGGGACTGGCTGTAGTGCCCAAATGCCTGTGTGCCCCGGGACTGGCTGTAGTGCCCAGATGCCTGTGTGCCCCGGGACTGGCTGTAGTGCCCAGATGCCTGTGTGCCCCGGGACTGGCTGTAGTGCCCAGATGCCTGTGTGCCCCGGGACTGGCTGTAGTGCCCAAATGCCTGTGTGCCCCGGGACTGGCTGTAGTGCCCAGATGCCTGTGTGCCCCGGGACTGGCTGTAGTGCCCAGATGCCTGTGTGCCCCGGGACTGGCTGTAGTGCCCAGATGCCTGTGTGCCCCGGGACTGGCTGTAGTGCCCAGATGCCTGTGTGCCCCGGGACTGGCTGTAGTGCCCAGATGCCTGTGTGCCCCGGGACTGGCTGTAGTGCCCAGGTCGCGAAAACAAATTGGTAAAATATTTGCCTGCGGGCCAGATGATTTTGGGTCAGGGGCCGGATCCGGCCTGTGGGTCGTAGGTCGTAGGTTGCCGACCCCTGTCATGGGTGTTTGGCCTCATTGTGTCCCCCCCCCCCATGTTTTAAAGTGATTTTAAAAGTTGGCAGAAGCTGCGGAGAGCGGTCCTGAACTACTATCTACCTCATTGGTGACCCTCGGGCTATCCTTGATCGGACTTTGCTGGCTTTACCTTGCACTAAACGTTATTCCTGTATCTGTATCTGTACACTGTGGACGGATCGACTGTAATCATGTATTGTCTTTCCACTGACTGGATAGCACGCAACAAAGGATTTTCACTGTACCTCGGTACACGTGACAATAAACTACACTGAACTGAACTGAAAAGGTCTGTAACAATAACCAGCAACCACTATAGTTCCCGGCAAGAGGCCAGGAATGAGTGGGTTAACCTATGATGAGCGTTTGTCGGCACTGGGCCTGGACTCGCTGGAGTTTAGAAGAATGAGGGGGGACCTCATTGAAACTGACAGAATAGTGAAAGGCTTGGATAGAGTGGATGTGGAGAGGATGTTTCCACTAGTGGAAGAGTCTAGGACTAGAGGTCACAGCCTCAGAATTAAAGGACGTTCCTTTCGGAGGGAGATGAAGACAAATGTCTTTAGTCAGAGGGAGGTGAATTTGTGGAATTATTTGCCACAGATGGCTATGGAGGCCAAGTCAGTGGATATTTTTAAAGCAGAGAGAGATAGATAGATTCTTAATTAGTACGGGTGTCAGGGGTTATGGGGAGAAGGCAGGAGAATGGGGTTAGGAGGGAGAGATAGATCGGCCATGATTGAATGGCGGAGTACACGATGGGCCGAATGGCCTAATTCTACTCCTATCATGTGACCTTATGACCTCATGAAGCTGTGAAGTTCATTAACGTTTGCAGAATGAGTTAGAAAGACTGTTGTCAATTATCTTTTTCTAATAAACAAATGGGATGCAGAATGACTGGAACTCGACACAAGGAATAAATGGATGGGTTTAGACGAAGCAACACATGAGAAACCGCAAGTAGCTACACCCACCAATTGTATAATTGGCTGATTGGCTCTAGCCCAAGTGGGAGGAGAGTTCTCAGTGAGTCAGAGGGGGAAAACAGTTGAAAACTGAGGAATTTGGTTTGTAAATTAGGTAATTGAACAGTCAATATAAGCAAGGCAGCTCTTGGGGGAGCGGCAGTGAGGGAAGTGCCCTGTGAGGGAAGTGCCCTGTGAGTAAAGTGTGAGTCTTTGGCTCGAGAGTCTTCAGCGAGGAGGCTGCGCAATACACTGGATAGGGAGAGACCGAGGCAAAAGAAGGAGATGTCAAGCAAGCTGATGCAGTGTGATGCTTGCAGTATGTGGGAGGTCAAGGACACTGCTGGTGCCTCTGGATGCTACAAATGTGAGAAGTGCATCCAGGTACAGCTCCTGAAGGACCGTGTTGGGGAACTGGAGAAACAAGTGGATGACCTCAGGTTCATTCGAGAAACTGAGTCGTTCCTCGACAAGTCCTTCAGTGAGATTGTTACACCCAAGGCACTAGAAGAGAGAAGGTGGGTGACGGTGAGAAAGGGAGGAAAACATGGAATGCAAAGGTCCCCGGGTGTTGTACCTCTTGTGAACAGGTTCACCCACGTGGAAGCTGCCAGGACAGAAGACGGTATCTCACTGAGCGGCGGACTGGCTTGCAAAACAAAAAGGGCTGATGAGCCAAAACCAAAGAGGCCAAAGTCGGGCAACGCCATTGTAGTTGGAGACTCCATTGTGAGAGGTACGGACAGGGGTTTTTGCGGCAACAGACGGGATTCCAGGATGGTGTGCTGCCTTCCTGGTGCCAGGATCCAGGATGTTACGGACAGAGTGCAGACAATCCTCAAGGGCGAAGGTGAACAGCCGGAAGTGGTCGTGCATGTTGGCACAAATGATGTTGGAAAGAAGGGGATGAATATTTTGCAGCGGGACTTCAGAGAGCTCGGAAAAATGCTGAAAAGCAGGACTTCCAGGGTTGTTATCTCCGGTTTGCTTCCAGTTCCTCGTGCTGGCGAGAGCAGGAACAGGGAGATACGGGAGCTGAATGTGTGGCTGAGGAACTGGTGCAGGGGGCAGGGATTTAGATTCTTAGATCACTGGGATCTGCTTTGGAGTAAGGGGGAACTGTACAAAAGGGACGGATTGCATCTTAATAGGTGGGGGACCAGCATTCTGGCCGGCAGGTTTGCCACTGCTACACGGATGGTTTTAAACTGAATAAGGGGGGGTGGGGGGTCAAATGGGATTGAGAACGGAGTTAAAGGGAAAGAGAGTAAAGGGATGGTTAATGACCCCAGAATTAATGGGAAAGAAAGGTCACAAAGGGATAGGAGAGTATGGCCAAGTGTAATAGGGATCGATGTGAAAGGGGCCACTTGTCAACATAATTGTATAAGGAGTAAGAGTGTTGTAAAAACAAGCCTGAAGGCTTTGTGTCTCAATGCGAGGAGCATTCGTAATAAGGTGGATGAGTTGAAGGTGCAGATAGCGATTAATGACTATGCTATAGTTGGGATCACGGAGACATGGCTCCAGGGTGACCAAGGCTGGGAGCTGAACATCCAGGGATATTCAATATTCAGGAGGGATAGACGAAAAGGAAAAGGAGGTGGGGTAGCGTTGCTGGTGAGAGAGGAGATTAATGCAATAGAAAGGAAGGACATTAGCGTGGAGGATGTGGAATCGATATGGGTAGAGCTGCGAAACTCTAAGGGGCAGAAAACGCTAGTGGGAGCTGTGTACAGGCCACCTAACAGTAGTATTGGAGTTGGGGATGGCATCAAACAGGAAATTAGAAATGCGTGCAACAAGGGTAACACGGTTATAATGGGTGACTTCAATCTGCATGTAGATTGGGTGAATCAAATTGGCAGGGGTGCTGAGGAAGAGGATTTCCTGGAATGTATGCGGGATAGTTTTCTCAACCAACATGTGGAGGAACCAACGAGAGAGCAGGCTATTCTAGACTGGGTATTGAGTAATGAGGAAGGGTTAGTTAGCAGTCTTGTTGTGCGTGGCCCCTTGGGCAAGAGTGACCATAATATGGTTGAGTTCTTCATTAGGATGGAGAGTGACAAAATTAAGTCAGAAACAAGGGTTCTGAACTTGAACAAAGGTAACTTTGAAGATATGAGATGTGAATTGGCCAAGATAGACTGGCAGGTGATTCTTAAAGGGTTCACAGTGGATGTGCAATGGAAGGTATTTAAAGACTGCATGGATGAAGTACAAAAGTTGTTCATACCAGTTTGGCAAAAGAATAAATCGGGGAAGGTGGTGCATCCATGGATAACAAGGGAAATCAGGGATAGTATAAAAACAAAAGATGAGGCATACACATTTGCCAGAAAAAGCAGCCTACCGGAGGACTGGGAGAAATTCAGAATGCAGCAGAGGAGGACAAAGGGCTTAATTAGGAAAGGGAAAATAGATTATGAAAGGAAACTGGCAGGGAACATAAAAACTGACTGCAAAAGTTTTTATAGATATGTGAAGAGAAAGAGACTAGTTAAAACAAATGTTGGTCCCTTGCAGTCAGAAACAGGTGAATTGATCATGGGGAACAAGGACATGGCAGAACAATTGAATAACTACTTTGGTTCTGTCTTCACTAAGGAAGACATAAATAATCTGCCGGAAATAACAGTGGAACGGGGGTCAAATAAGATGGAGGAACTGAGTGAAATCCAGGTTAGCCGGGAGGTGGTGTTGGGTAAATTGAACGGATTGAAGGCCGATAAATCCCCAGGGCCAGATAGTCTGCATCCCAGAGTACTCAAGGAGGTAGCCACAGAAATAGTGGATGCATTAGTGATAACTTTTCAAAATTCCTTAGATTCTGGAGTAGTTCCTGAGGATTGGAGGGTAGCTAATGTAACCCCACTTTTAAAAAAAGGAGGGAGAGAGAAAGCGGGGAATTACAGACCAGTTAGTCTAACATCGGTAGTGGGGAAACTGCTAGAGTCAGTTATTAAAGATGGGATAGCAGCGCATTGGGAAAGTGGTGAAATCATTGGACAAAGTCAGCATGGATTTACGAAAGGTAAATCATGTCTGACAAATCTGATAGAATTTTTTGAGGATGTAACTAGTAGAGTGGATAAGGGAGAACCAGTGGATGTGTTATATCTAGACTTTCAGAAGGCTTTCGACAAGGTCCCGCATAAGAGATTAGCATACAAACTTAAAGCACACGGTATTGGGGGTTCAGTATTGATGTGGATAGAGAACTGGCTAGCAGACAGGAGGCAAAGGGTAGGAGTAAACGGGTCCTTTTCAGAAAGGCAGGCAGTGACTAGTGGGGTGCCGCAAGGCTCAGTGCTGGGACCCCAGCTATTTACAATATATATTAATGATTTGGACGAGGGAATTCAATGCAACATCTCCAAATTTGCAGATGATACCAAGCTGGGGGGTATAGTTAGGTGTGAGGAAGATTCTAGGAGGCTGCAGGGTGATTTGGATAGGCTGAGTGAATGGGCAGATGCATGGCAGATGCAGTATAACGTGGATAAATGTGAGGTTATCCACTTTGGTGGCAAAAACATGAGGGTAGACTATTATCTGAATGGTGGCAGATTAGGAAAAGGGGAGATGCAATGAGACCTGGGTGTCATGGTACACCAGTCATTGAAAGTAGGCATGCAGGTGCAGCAGGCAGTGAAGAAAGCAAATGGTATGTTAGCATTCATAGCGAAAGGATTTGAGTATAGGAGCAGGGAGGTTCTACTGCAGTTGTACAGGGTTTTCGTGAGGCCACACCTGGAGTATTGCGTACAGTTTTGGTCTCCAAATCTGAGGAAAGACATCCTTGCCATAGAGGGGGTACAGAGAAGATTCACCAGACTGATTCCTGGGATGTCAGGACTTTCATATGAGGAAAGATTGGATAGACTCGGCTTGTACTCGCTGGAATTTAGAAGATTGAGGGGGGATCTTATAGAAACTTACAAAATTCTTAAGGGGTTGGACAAGCTAGATGCTGGAAGATTGTTCCCGATGTTGGGGGAGTCCAGAACAAGGGGTCATAGTCTAAGGATAAGGGGGAATTCCTTTAGGACCGAAATGAGGAAAACATTCTTTACACAGAGAGTCGTGAGTCTCTGGAATTCTCTGCCACAGAAGGTAGTTGAGGCCAGTTCATTGGCTATATTTAAGAGGGCGTTAGATGTGGCACTTGTGGCTAAAGGGATCAGGGGGTATGGAGAGAAGGCAGGTACGGGATACTGAGTTGGATGATCAGCCATGATCACATTGAATGGCGGTGCAGGCTCGAAGGGCCGAATGGCCTACTCCTGCACCTATTTTCTATGTTTCTATGATGACCAGGGAAGGTTGTTGTGTGGTGTATGTGGGCAGATGAACACTGGCCCATTACCAGGAGGTTCTGCTCTCGGCTCTGCCTCACACATATCTTGCAACCTTCATGGATGCTGTCCCTCCAACACTGGCTGCAGCTTGCATCGTTCATCTCAGCGGCATCTTCCTTTAGCAAAGAGCCCTAGTTTCCCACAGCATTGAATATCAGTGAGTATCTGGCCTCTCGACAGAGGCCAGAAACATAGACCAGCGTTCTATAAATATCATTTGAGGTTTGATTTCAACTCTTCCCAATGAAGGATGGTGGCAGGATGTCTAAATATATTTGAGTAGGAACCATAAATAAAGTTAAATAGTATTTTCCTTCTGAGTTTGGATGGATGTGGTTGTGAATGAGGTCTCTGTGGAATGATGGCCTAAACTGGTACTAAAGTAACTCAATGTTCATATCATGGCTAACTCCCTGAACTAAATAAACTCTCAACCCCAACAGTGTAACTCATAACCTACAGGTTCAGCATGTTCCCGAGCTAACGCCGAGTGGGATTGTTTATACCTTTATATTAATATCCCTCACATCGGACAGAGAGGAAGAGTGTCTGTACTTTAGTCAGTGGCGGGGAGAGAGGAGGATCACAATGAAACATCGCAGAGAGGTGTCCTAGAACAGACTAATAACGGGCCAAATGTAGATGCGAGGAACTGCATGTGAAGGTTTACAAAAAAGACACGGAGTGCTGGAGTAACTCAGCGGGTCAGGCAGCATCTGTGGAGAACATGGATAGGTGACGTTTCACAGAGTGCTGGAGTAACTCAGCGGGTCAGGCAGCATCTGTGGAGAACATGGATAGGTGACGTTTCACAGAGTGCTGGAGTAACTCAGTGGGTCAGGCAGCATCTGTGGAGAACATGGATAGGTGACGTTTCACAGAGTGCTGGAGTAACTCAGCGGGTCAGGCAGCATCTGTGGAGAACATGGATAGGTGACGTTTCATAGAGTGCTGGAGTAACTCAGCAGGACAGGCAGCATCTGTGGAGAACATGGATAGGTGACGTTTCACAGAGTGCTGGAGTAACTCAGTGGGTCAGGCAGCATCTGTGAAATGGGTGATGTTTCAGGTCAGGACCCATCTTTAGACCAGTCTATCATCTTCAGGGCTTCTTCTTCAGTCCAAGAGTGGAACTCGCTATCAAAACATGGAGGGGACTGGGGGACAGGGACACACACAGTATTTTAGCGGCCGCACACACACACTTGCGCGAGGCTTCAGAGGCTCAATCCAGCACTAAATGCAGCTCTGCCTGTGTCGCCGGGTTAACTACAGCCCTGCCTGGACTGACGGGACACCAGCGCTGCTTCTCCGCGCTGCCCATATTTCCCGCAAGCCCAGGCAGGTTAACCTGGCAGGACAGGCGGAGTGAGCTGGGTTTAGCGCTGCTTCTCTGCGCTGGCTGTGGGCCTGGGGGCGCCGTGCCCGTCTGACCCCCGACCCCTCTGGCCACCCGTGGGGGGGGGGGGGGCACTCGGGTGGGGACGGGACAGCGCCGGAGACCCGGCCGGGATGGATCCTGGCTGTGGATGAGGCGCAGGTCTGTGACACGTCTCCCTCCTCCAGTCATCACGTGAATCATCACCAACCAGTGAATCATCATGCCCCGCCCCCATTGCCTGCTGACCGACGTCTCTCTCGTCCAATCGGCGCCCTCCACAGGCAACCTGGGCACTAGAGCCGTCCCACCTCCACTGTCTCGAGGAAAGCAGAGATTTTAAAATCCGGATGACAAAAACTTGAGGGGGGGGGGGAGGTCCCCCACCGTTCAAAACATGGGGGGGGTGTGTCCCCTCTGGGCCCCCCCGGGTTTCCGCCCCTGCTTCAGTCATCATCCATTCACTCCTCACGCAACAATCTGAAGAAGATTCAGGCCAGAAATTACCATCTTAATCCCTGAAGTTCCCAGCGGCTGGGAAACGTACATCACTCCACGACAGAAATATTTCAATTGCGTGGTGCAATAAAAGTCATGCACTGAATGTTCCGGCATTCTCAGGGCCATTGAAGGATGCAAAGTGTTGCTGGAATGTGTGGCAGAGGCCCAAAAACTGGAAGCCTCTCGTGTGAAACTTTCACTCAGAATAACTTCCATCTTCCTGGGGATTAATACCAGGAATTCTAACTGGGAATATCACGTTAAAATTGATTAATAGCACGTGCAAGATAAAAGATCCAAATCAGTACATCAGACATGAACCAGTTGGCAAAGTGGGTTGCTGCTATAGTCAGCATTGTGGATGTGTAGGAAAGAACCGCAGATACCGCTTAAACCAAAAATTGACACAAAATGCTGGAGTAACTCAGTGGGACAGGCAGCAGCGCTGGAGAGAAGGAATGGGTGAAGAAGGGTCTCGACCCAAAATGTCACCTATCCATGTTCTCCACAGATGCTGCCTGACCCGCTGAGTTACTCCAGCACTCTGTGAAACGTCACCTATCCATGTTCTCCACAGATGCTGCCTGACCCGCTGAGTTACTCCAGCACTCTGTGAAACGTCACCTATCCATGTTCTCCACAGATGCTGCCTGACCCGCTGAGTTACTCCAGCACTCTGTGAAACGTCACCTATCCATGTTCTCCACAGATGCTGCCTGACCCGCTGAGTTACTCCAGCACTCTGGGTAAGGTTGTCCCACTCACTGGGAGTGTGGCATTGGAAGAGCTGCCGGTGGCATTTTGAGTTACAGATTACACAGATCAACACACGAGGACAACAGCCACAGGGAAGACTGGCCAGGCCTTTGGTCACGGTCTTCAATGTCATTACATAGCATATAGAGCAGTACAGCACAGGAACAGGCCCTTCAGCCCACAATGTCCTGGCTGAACACGAGGCCAAGACCTGCACGTGATCCATATGCCTGTCTAAAGGTTAAAGACTCCTTGATGTAAATCCACTATGGTATCTGCCTCCACCACCACCCCTGGCAGCGCGTTCCAGGCACCCACCACCCCCCGTGTAAAAAGCCTGCCCCACACATCTCCTGTAAACGTTGCCCCTCTCACCTCAGGTCTATGGGGGAGGGTGACACCCCCGTGTTTGGAGTAATTCCAACAAGGACATGGAACATGGAACTGGGAGTATGTAGCGAAGGTCAACTTGAGCTGTGTCAGAATAAGTGTTGACGGTTTAATGAGTGACTGGATCAGGCTTGTAAATTCCTGCAGTGCTGTGGGACTGCACTGTTGCTAGTTAGTTTGTTTAAGATGTAGTTAGTTGAGTAGCTGACGTTCTGTGCCTGCTCCACAGTGTGGTCATCATAATCCAGTCAGTGTCGAGGCCCTACACAGGAGCCTGGATCCAATGGCGAGCGAGTGGGATCTCCAGCCATTAGACGGTAGAGGTACAGCAGGGAAACAGGTCCTTCTCCAAGTGGACTGGACCTTGGCTTGATGAAGGGAGGCGGGGTGAAGGTTGAGTTTGTTGAGATCGGGTGTGTGTCTCAGGGATTGCTGCTGGGCTACTGATGTCCGTGACCTACCTGCAGAGATGGGATGTGGAGGAAACCATTCATGGTCAGATAGAATGGAGGGAAAACCTGAGGTGTCCTAACCTGCCCAACCTCCCCTTGTAGCTCAAGCCCTCGAGTCCTGGCAACATTAATCTCTGCACCTTTTCCATCTTGACAACATCTGAACTGGACAGAATACTGTAAATGTGGCCTCATAAATGTCTTGTACAACTGTAACATGACCTCCCAACTTCAATACTCAATATTCTCACTGATGAATGTCAAAAGCTGCCTTGATCACCCTCTCTCCATGTGATGCCACCTTCAAGGAGCTATGTACCTGCACTTACCATGCTGAGAAACATCAGTCAATCCTCACTCAATGTGGTCAATTAACAACAACACTCATTTAACAACTCTCGTTGACCATTGGTGCAGGAACTAACGTGCTACATACAGTGGTACACAGATCAACAAATCACACATAGATACGTACATACAGCGCTCCCTCACAGGACCTCAAGAAACGCTTGTGTATTAATAGGTTTTAAGTCTAGACGTAGAATCATAGAATCATAAAATCATAGAAATAGGTGCAGGAGTAGGCCATTCGGCCCTTCGAGCCTGCACCGCCATTCAATATGATCATGGCTGATCATCCAACTCAGTATCCCGTACCTGCCTTCTCTCCATACCCCCTGATCGCTTTAGCCACAAGTGCCACATCTAACGCCCTCTTAAATATAGCCAATGAACTGGCCTCAACTACCTTCTGTGGCAGAGAATTCCACAGACTCACCACTCTCGGTGTGAAAAAAGATCTTCTCATCTCGGTCCTAAAAGACTTCCCCCTTATCCTTAAGCTGTGACCCCTTGTTCTGGACTCCCCAACATCGGGAACAATCTTTCTGCATCTAGCCTGTCGAACCCCTTAAGAATTTTGCAAGTTTCTATAAGATCCCCCCTCAATCTCCTAAATTCCAGCGAGTACAAGCCGAGTCTATCCAGTCTTTCTTCATATGGAAGTCCTGACATCCCAGGAATCAGTCTGGTGAACCTTCTCTGTACCCCGTCTATGGCAAGAATGTCTTTCCTCAGATTTGGAGACCAAAACTGTACGCAATACTCCAGGTGTGGCCTCACCAAGACCCTGTACAACTGCAGTAGAACCTCCCTGCTCCTATACTCAAATCCTTTCGCTATGAATGCTAACATACCATTCGCTTTCTTCATTGCCTGCTGTACCTGCATGCCTACTTTCAATGACTGGTGTACCATGACACCCAGGTCTCGTTGCATCTCTCCTTTTCCTAATCGGCCACCATTCAGATAATAATCTACCCTCCTGTTTTTGCCGCTAAAGTGGATAGCCTCACATTTATCCACATTATACTGCATCTGCCATGCATTTGCCCACTCACCCAACCTATCCAAGTCACCTTGCAGCCTCCTAGCATCCTCCTCACAGCTAACACTTCCCCCCAGCTTCGTGTCATCCGCAAACTTGGAGATGTTGCATTCAATTCCCTCATCCAGATCATTAATATATATTGTAAATAGCTGGGGTCCCAGCACTGAGCCTTGCGGTACCCCACTAGTCACAGCCTGCCATTCTGAAAATGACCTGTTTACTCCTACCCTTTGCTTCCTGTCTGCTAGCCAGTTCTCTATCCACATCAATATTGAACCCCCTATACCGTATAACCATATAACCATATAACAATTACAGTACGGAAACAGGCCTTCTCAGCCCTTCCAGTCCGTGCCGACCATTTATTTTCCCCTAATCCCATCTACCTGCACTCAGACCATACCCCTCCATTCCCTTCCCGTCCATATATCTATCCACTTTACTTTTAAATGATAAAATCGATCCTGCCTCCACCACTTCTGCTGGAAGCTCATTCCACACAGCCACCACTCTCTGAGTAAAGAAGTTCCCCCTCATGTTACCCCTAAACTTCTGTCCCTTAATTCTCATGTCATGCCCTCTTGTTTGAATCTTCCCTACCCTCAATGGGAAAAGCTTATCCACGTCAACTCTGTCTATCCCTTTCATCATTTTAAAGACCTCAATCAAGTCCCCCCTTAACCTTCTGCGCTCCAAAGAATAAAGTCCTAACTTGTTCAACCTTTCTCTGTAATTTAGTTGCTGGAACCCAGGCAACATTCTAGTAAATCTCCTCTGTACTCTCTCTATTTTGCTGACATCCTTCCTATAATTAGGCGACCAAAATTGTACACCAATTTAAGTTTGTATACTAATCTCTTATGTGGGACCTTGTCGAAAGCCTTCTGAAAGTCTAGATATAACACATCCACTGGTTCTCCCTTATCCACTCCACGTTACATCCTCAAAAAATTCTATAAGATTCGTCAGACATGATTTACCTTTCATAAATCCATGCTGACTTTGTCCAATGATTTCACCGCTTTCCAAATGTGCTGCTATCCCATCTTTAATAACTGACTCTAGCATTTTCCCCACTACCGATGTTAGACTAATTGGTCTGTAATTCCCCGTTTTCTCTCTCCCTCCCTTTTTAAAAAGTGGGGTTACATTAGCTACCCTCCAATCCTCAGCAAATACTCCAGAATCTAAAGAGTTTTGAAAAATTATCACTAATGCATCCACTATTTCTGGGGCTACCTCCTTGAGTACTCTGGGATGCAGCCTATCTGGCCCTGGGGATTTATCGGCCTTCAATCCGTTCAATTTACCCAACACCACTTCCCGGCTAACCTGGATTTCACTCAGTTCCTCCATCTCATTTGACTCCCGGTCCCCTGCTATTTCCGGCAGATTTATGTCTTCCTTTGTGAAGACAGAACCAAAGTAGTTATTCAATTGGTCTGCCATGTCCTTCTTCCCCATGATCAATTCACCAGTTTCTGACTGCAAGGGACCTACATTTGTTTTAACTAACCTTTTTCTCTTCACATATCTATAAAACCTTTTGCAGTCTGTTTTTATGTTCCGTGCCAGTTTTCTTTCATAATCTATTTTCCCTTTCCCTTCCATTTGTCCTCCTCCGCTGGACTCTGAATTTCTCCCAGTCCTCTGGTAGGCTGCTTTTTCTGTCTAATTTGTATGCTTCATCAAGGACTTAAAGGAGTCGATGGAGGAGGCAGTTCTGATGAGAAGAGGGATGCTGTTCCACAGTCTAGGTGCTGCAACTGCAAAAGTGTGGTCGTCCCTGAGCTTAAACCTAGACTGTGGGATAGTCAGTAGCCCCAAGTCGGCCGACCTGAGGGACCTGGAGGTAGAATGGTGGGTAAGCAGATTTTTGATATAGGTGGGGGCAAGCCCGTTAAGGGCTTTGTATACATATAGGAGGAGCTTGAAATTGATTCTGTACCGTACTGGGAGCCAGTGAAGGGAGGCCAGGATCGGGGTGATGTGGTCCCTTTTACGGGTGCCCGTCAGGAGTCTCGCTGCGGCGTTTTGGCCCAATTGCAGGCGGGACAGGGATGATTGTCTGATGCCAGTGTAAAGGGAGTTGCAGTAATCAAGGTGGGAGGAGATAAATGTGTGGATGATCTTTTCAAGGTCGTCGAAATGGAGGAATGGTTTTATTTACAAACTTACAAAATTCTTAAGGCGTTGGACAGGCTAGATGCAGGAAGATTGTTCCCGATGTTGGGGAGTTCCAGGACAAGGGGTCACAGCTTAAGGATAAGGGGGAAATCCTTTAGGACCGAGATGAGAAGGACTTTTTTCACACAGAGAGTGGTGAGTCTCTGGAACTCTCTGCCACAGAGGGTAGTTGAGGCCAGTTCATTGGCTATATTTAAGAGGGAGTTAGATGTGGCCCTTGTGGCTAAAGGGATCAGAGGGTATGGAGAGAAGGCAGGTACGGGATACTGAGTTGGATGATCAGCCATGATCATATTGAATGGCGGTGCAGGCTCGAAGGGCCGACTGGCCTACTCCTGCACCTAATTTCTATGTTTCTATGTTTCTATTTTAGCTATCGTCCGAAGCTGGAAGAAGCTAGCTTTTACCACAGCATTGACTTGTTTGTCAAACTTCAATGCTGAGTCAAATACCATAGCAAGGTTTTTGACGTGCGGTTTGAGTAGTGGGGTAAGGCTTCCAAGGCTGCTTGCTATCGTTTTGATTGAGTCCGAGGGGCCGAGGAAGATGACCTCAGACTTAATCTCGTTAAGTTGGAGGAAGTTCTGGGCCATCCAGCACTTTATATCCTCGAGGCAGTGAATAAGGCTGAGTAGATTTGATCGGTTGTTGGGTTTCAGGGGGAGATAGAGATGTGTATCGTCTGCGTAGCAGTGGAAGGAAATCGTCAGGAGGTCAAGGGTCCAGTGCCAGACGGAGCGAGGGAATGTTTAAGTTCGCATTAACCAACCTGATCTCCCGGTGGCTCAGCACTTCAACTCCTCCTCCCATTCCCAATCCCACTTTTCTGTCCTGGGCCTCCTCCATGGCCAGAGTGAGGCCCACCTCAAATTGGAGGGGCAGCACCTCATATTTTGCTTGGGTAGTTTACACCCCAACATTGATCTCTAATTTCAGGTAGTCCCTGCTTTCTCCCTCATTCCCCTCCCCTTCCCAGCTCTCCCACAGCCCACTGTCTCTGCCTCTTCCTTTCTTCTTCCCGCCCCCCACCCCCACATCAATCTGAAGAAGGGTCTCGACCCGGAACGTCACCTATTCCTTCTCTCCATAGAACCAGCATTTCTGTCGACCGAGGGGGAGGGGAGGTGGAGCTTAGATCCAGGTGTTTGGAGACCCATGTTGGGTGGAGCTACAGCTGATCAATAGGATTTGCCATAGATGTCCTTGTTGTCCAGATGTTCCAGGGATGAGTGTGGGGACAGGGAGATGACCAGGAGGTTTATGTACGATAGGTAACTGTAATCTGGGAGGCTGAAGTTCATGTACACCATCACCATATTTCAGTGGGTAAGGATTTACAAAAAATACAGTCATTAGAATATTTTTTCCATGAGCTGGAAAGTTCCGGAAACGTTGATTTGCTGATCAGCCCTGGTTAGAAGGTGGGGGCCGCTTCATCATCCAGTCCTTTATTTGGATCTGTTCCAAACTGTGTTCAACTTTCACTTCACATGGAGGTGCATCTGCAGCTATTGCAGGCCGATCTGTAACATCTTTCTCCAGCTCTTCCTCGGGACCTGCTCTCCGAGTCGTGCTTCTGCCCTGTCTTTGGCCCCCTCTAATTGTGTTCCCTCTCTCTGCGGACTGTGTCCACACCGGCCGTTTGGCCATCGCACTCAAACAGGGGCAGCTCAGAGACGGAGCGTGAGATCTCATCACAGGACGATTGTTTCAAATCTGTCCTTGAGTTGCTGTTGACAACGAAGATGCACAAACAATGTGATGACCTGACGGTGCAAGAGTCTTCCACATAGGAATTATATTGAGGATGATGTTGCAACTCAGTGTGATCAAGCCAGAGCGCAGGAACGATTTAGTGATCCTTGTTTGAACAGGCGTATGGAATTGATCACAGCTACTGAGTGGTTTCAGTGGCTCTGGAAAGAAACCGGCCTGGAAGAGGAATTTGTTTTTGGAACTGCAGACATGTCAAAAAAAACATTATTCATGTTGAACAAAGTTCCCTTCAACCAGCTGGAATCCAAGGCGTGTGGCAGTGTGGTGGTGTGTGTGGGGGGATGGGGTTGGGGGGATGGGGGGGGGGTGTGGGGTGTGTGTGTGGAGGGGAGGTGTGTGGGGGGGGGATGGGGTGGGGGGGGTGTGTATGTGATGGGTGTGTGTCTGTGGGGGGGCTGTGTGTGTGGGGGGGGAGGTGTGTGTGGGGTGGGGGGGGTTGTGTGGGATTGGGGGGATGGGGGTGTGTGGGGGAATGGGGTTGGGAGGATAGGGGGGTGTGGGGTGGGGGTGTGTGTGTGTGGGGGGGTGGGGTGTGTGTGGGAGGATGGGGGGGTGTGGGGTGGGGGTGTGTGTGTGGGGGGGTGGGGGGTGTGTGGGGGAATGGGGTTGGGAGGATGGGGGGTGTGTGGGGGGAGGAGGGCTGTTGTGTGAAAGGGGGAGAGGGTGGTGGGATGGGGGGGGTGTGGGGGGAGGAGGGCTGTTGTGTGGGTGGGGGGAGAGGGTGGTGGGATGGGGGGAGGGGTTGTGTGGGATGGGGGAGGGCATGCAAGCTGTTTAACACAACACATATGTTGGGTTTTGGCTGGAGATCCGCGTAGATTCAGTGTAATACTTTTCCAAAAAGCTCTCAATCTCCGGAAGATTCCATTATCTGTTTTAAGAAACTAATTTAGGAGATTCATGTTTCCTGCCAAATGTGAAAGTAATCATCGCAAAGACCATTATCTCTGCCGATCCCACTGGCAATCGGTTAGAGAGATATGGGCCAGGCCAGGGGAACATGGGTAGGTGACTATTCGGGTCACGACCCTTCTTCAGTCTGAAACGTCACCTATCCATGTTCTCCACAGATGCTGCCTGACCCGCTGAGTTACTCCAGCACTCTGTGTCTTCTTGTCATCGCTAGTAAACCACTGATTGGTCCATCAATGTCCACACTGCAGAACCCCGGCCTATGTGATGATCAGGACCATCTGTGTCTTCTTGTGGTCTATTGATACACTTCCTTAGGTCATAAGTGATAGGAGATGAATTAGGCCATTCGGCCCATCAAGTCCACTCTGCCATTCAATCATGGCTGATCTATCTCTTCCTCCTAACCCCGTTCTCCTGCCTTCTCCCCGTAACCTCTGGCACTCCTACTAATCAAGAATCTATCTATCTCTGTCCTAAAAATATCCACTGACTTGGCCTCCACAGCCGTCTGTGGCAAAGAATTCCACAGATTCACCATCCTCTGACCAGAAAAATTCGTCATCATCTCCTTGCTAAAAGAACGTCCTTTAATTCTGAGGCTGTGACCTCTGGTCCTAGACTCTCCCACTAGTGGAAACATCCTCTCCACATCCACTCTATCCAGGCCTTTCACTATTCTGTATGTTTCAATGAGGTCCCCCTCAATCTTCTAAACTCCAGCGAGTACAGGCTCAGTGTCGACAAACGCTCATCGTATGTTAACCCTCTCATTCCTGGGATCATTCTTGTAAACCACCTCTGGACCCTCTCCAGAGCCAGCACATCCTTCCTCAGATATGGGGCCCAGAATGGCTCACAATGTTCCAAATGCTGCCTGACCAGTGCCTGACAGAGCCTCAGCATTACATCCCTGTTTTTGTATACAAGCCGTCTTGAATTAAACACTAGCATTGGGTTTGCTTTCTTTACCACTGATTCGACTTGCAGATTAACTTTTGGGAATCCTGCACCAGATCCCAAGTCCCTTTGCGTCTCCGATTTCCGGATTCTCCCCCCATTTAGAAAATAGTCTACGCCTTTATTCCTACGACCAAAGTGCACGACTCCACACGTTGCTGCACTGTATTCCATCTGCCACTTCCCTGCACACTCTCCCAACCTGTCCAAGTCCTTCTGCAGAGTCCCTGCTTTCTCTACTACCTGCCCCTCCACCTATTTTCGTATCATCCGTAAATATTAATGGTTTAAACGGCCTGGTTCATTGAGAGAACACTCTACACAGAGGCAACTTGGAACTGACGGCAATTTCTTCCCCTCCTGTTTCAGTTCGAGCCTTTCCTCGGAGCTCCAGTTCATCTTTGGGTTGCCACTCCGTCCTGATTCACACCGTGTGTTCACGGACCAGGAACAAGACCTGTCACTCGCCCTCATGCAGTACGTCACCAACTTTGTCAAATCAGGGTGAGTAGAATCTCCATCCATCACACACCCAACGCTGGGTCAGATGGCAGATTTACAAAAGAGAGATAGACTTAGCTCTTTGGGCTGGGGTGGGAGATTGCAGCCTTCACGTGGTCCGCCCTGTTTCGACGAATGCAATCAACCCGGTGTGCACAATGAAATAAGATCCAATACAACAAGTTGTCGTACAACTTTAGGCTGCACACGCCCTACGCTAGAAAAAGAAGAAGCTCTTTGGGCTAAAAGAATCAGGGGATATGGGGAGAAGGCAGGAACGGGGTACTAATTGTGGATGATCAGCTATGATCACATTGAATGGCGGTGCTGGCTCGAGGGGGCCGAATGGCCTACTCCTGCACCTATTGTCTATGGTTCTCTACGTTTCTATGCCACAGGGGAGTGGAGGACAGCTGGTGGGGAGGTTCAGAGAGATGCAAAGTGTAAAGGAAGTAGAGCAAGAGAGAGAGGAGAGAAGATATGATAGTTTATAAAAGGACATCAGCATTCATTTCAACACTGAGCCTATTCTCTATAATGCTGCCAACCAACAAATCGTGCCTTCATGGATGATCACTTTGCATTCACACAGAACAGACCAATATGGAATCGCTACAAACCCATTCTTCATGTCCGGTTTTATTGGTCGAACCCCGCAGTGAATTATCTATTATGTAAAATTTGCAAATTAAAGACGATTTTTATTTAGACACAAAAAGCTGGAGTAACTCAGCGGGTCAGGCAGCTTCTCTGGAGAGAAGGAATGGGTGATGTTTCGGACTGAGAGTCAGGGAGAGGGAAATGAGAGATATAGATGGTGATGTAGAGAGATAGAGCCGTGTATAACTGGAGTTTAGAGATTGTGGGCTCCTGAAATATCTTGGATTGAGTTGCTCCAGTATTGCCAACAAATTATCTCGGCACCAAGGCTCTGGATTCTGTAAATTCTCCCCCATAGCTCCTCAAGTTCCTGCCTTCTGTTTTGCCTTGAAGACAACTATTCAAGCCTGTCCCTTTGACCAAGATGTGGGTCTTCCGTCCTAATATTTCCTTACATATTTCAAAGACTGACATAGAATGATTTGGTGCATTAATGGCCTTAGATTCAACCAATATTCTTCTTGTCACTGTTGTTCTTTAGAATAGAATTGATTACTAACCCACATGCAATTCCTTCACTATTCTTCACATTAGCAAACATTCTGTCCACAATGAAAGATGGAATCGGCCAGGGTGCTCTTGCTTGACTCTGAGAGTGGTGGTGTTTAAGAAAGTAAGGAGGGAGAGCGAAAACGGGGAATTATAGACCAGTTAGCCTGACATCGGTGGTGGGGAAGATTAAATAGTGGCACATTTGGATAGCAGTAACAGGATCGGTCCGAGTCAGCATGGATTTACGAAGGGGAAATCATGCTTGACTAATCTTCTGGTATTTTTTGAGGATGTAACTAGGAAAATGGACAAGGGAGAGCCAGTGGATGTAGAGTACCTGGACTTTCAGAAAGCATTTGATAAGGTCCCACATAGGAGATTAGTGGGCAAAATTAGGGCACATGGTATTGGGGATAGAGTGCTGACATGGATAGAGAAGTGGTTGGCAGACAGGAAACAAAGAGTAGGGATTAACGGGTCCCTTTCAGAATGGCAGGCAGTGACTAGTGGGGTACTACAAGGCTCGGTGCTGGGACCGCAGCTATTTACAATATACATCAATGATTTAGAGCAGGGGTGGGCAACCTTGTTGTGCATAGGGGCCAGGGCGCATGTCTGTGAGCGGATGGCGGGCCACATCTATCACGTGTACACATGGATCCCGTCCCTAGTTATGGGCGCTCACCAACATGGCGTCCCTAGTTACGGGCGCTCACCAAAATGGCGTCCCTAGTTACGGGCGCTCACCAACATGGCGTCCCTAGTTACGGGCGCTCACCAACATGGCATCCCTAGTTACGGGCGCTCACCAACATGGCGTCCCTACGGACCATTGCCTTGGCTCTGTCCTGAAGGCGGTGGCTCAAATACTCACACTCACTCATCCCCGACCTATTGACAACCCCGATCCCGACAGTGAAGCCCAGACACAGAAGGTGCGTGGCCGTGCTGGCGGCTTTGAGCTGGAGGCGGTACATCCAGAGCTCGGCGCTCGGCGACACTCGGCGGCTCTGCCATTGCAGCCGCCAGCGCAGGCCTCCTTGCGTCCTTGCTTCACTGCACCTGGACGCCTCTGGCCCAGGAGGTACCGGAGATGATGGAATTATGGGGAAAATAATTCGCCTCAGGGTCGATGATTTGGAGTTACGGGCTGCATTCGGCCCGGGGGCCGTAGGTTGCCGACCCCTGATGTAGATGAAGCGATTTAAGTGACATTTGTAAATTTGCAGATGACACAAAGCTGGGTGGCAGTGTGAACTGTGAGGAGGATGCTATGAGAATGCAGGGTGACTTGGACAGGTTGGGGGAGTGGGCAGATGCATGGCAGATGCAGTTTAATGCAGATAAATGTGAGGTTATCCACTTTGGTAGCAAAAACAGGAAGGTAGATTACTATCTAAATGGCATCAAGTTGGGAAAAGGGAAGTACAACGGGATCTGGGGGTCCTTGTACATCAGTCTATGAAAGTAAGCATGCAGGTACACCAGGCAGTGAAGAAAGCAAATGGCATGTTGGCCTTTATAACAAGAGGAGTTGAGTATAGGAGCAAAGAGGTTCTTTTGCAGTTGTACAGAGCCCTAGTGAGACCACGCCTGGAATATTGTGTGCAGTTCTGGTCTCCTAATTTGAGGAAGGACATTCTTGCTATTGAGGAGTGCAGTGTAGGTTCACCAGGTTAATTTCCGGGATGGCGGGATGTCATATGTAGATAGAATGGAGCGACTGGGCTGGGATTAAAAGGATTAGAGGGGATCTTATTGAAACATAAGATTATTAAGGGTTTGGACAGGAAACATGTGCCCGATGTTGGGGGAATCCAGAACCAGGGGCCACAGTTTAAGAATAAGGGGAAAGCCAATTAGAACGAGGAAATACTTTTTCTTACAGAGAGTTGTGAGTCTGTGGAATTCTCTGCCTCAGAGGGCGGTGGAGGCCGGTTTCTGGATGCTTTCAAGAGAGAGCTAGATAGACCTCTTAGGGATAGTGGAGTCAGGGGATATGGGGAGAAGGCAGGAACGGGGTACTGATTGGGGATGATCAGCCATGATCACATTGAATGGCGGTGCTGGCTCGAAGGGCCGAATGGCCTACTCCTGCACCTATTGTCTATGTTTCTGTGTTTCTACCTCAGTACACGTGACAATATACACAGTCAGTCAGTTGCAGCAATCCTTTCTCCCTCCGGCCCAGATCTCACCAACTACTGGATATGAGCACCAGTGACTGTACCTGGAAACGTTGATCAGTGTGTGGTCACAGGTGGGGTTGAACGCAGGTAGATTTCCACGCTCATGGGAAGGTCAGTACCAGTGTCAACGGTTACACCATACGATACAATAGAACTTTATTTATCTCCGGTGGGAAATTGGTCTGCCAGTTGGGGAGAAGGCAGGAGATTGGATTAGGAGGGAGAGATAGATCATCCATGATGGAGTAGACTCGTACGTTTATGTCATAGGGGTAGAATCAGACCATTCGGCCCATCGAATCCACTCCGCCATTCAATCACAGCTGATCTATCTCTCCCTCCTAACCCCATTCTCCTGCCTTCTCCCCATAACCCCTGACACCCGCACTAATCAAGAATCTATCTATCTCTGCCTTAAAAATATCCACCGACTTGGCTTCCACAGCCGTCTGTGGCGAAGAATTCCACAGATTCACCGCCCTCTGACTAAAGAAATTCCTCCTCATCTCCTTCCTAAGGGAATGCCCTTTAATTCTGAGGCTGTGATCTCTGGTCCTAGACTCTCCCACTAGTGGAAACATCCTCTCCACATCCACTCTATCCAAGCCTTTCACTGTTGCTGCCCTCGGGAAAAAGATATCGCAGCATAAGGAGCAGAACATCAAGGTTCTGCAACAGCTTCTTCCCACGAGCCATCAGACTCCTGAATGCCATGTAATGGGCTGCCACCATTGTCTATTTATCCTTTTATCCATTTTATCCATTTTATCCATGCCTACCCTTCGGTTAATTTATCGTGTTGCACAGGGAGCCAAATGCAACGTAATTTCGTTTGGAACTGCATATATCAATGTATTTCTAAATGACAATAAAGTTTGTTTGACTTTGACTGTTTGATTTTTTGACTGTACATTTCAATGAGGTCCCCCCTCATTCTTCTAAACTCCAGCGAGTACAGGCCCAGTGCCGCCAAACGCTCATCATACATTACTCGATGGCCGAGTGGTCTAATTCTGCTCCTGTGACCTGGTGGACTTGCACCCCACATTCTATATGTGGGCAGGCATCGCTGATAGTTTGTGTTCATCAAATTAACCCTGTGCTCTATTCTTTTCTAAATCTGTATTCTCAGCAACCCCAACCACGCCTTCACCTTCTCCAGGAGATCTGTGGACGAGACTCTGCCTCCGTGGCCCAGCTATTTACACAATGTGGATGGCGGAAACTACAAAGAATTTGAAATGTCCCTGAAGAATAAGAATGGGTTGAAGAGCCGGGAGTGTTTGTTCTGGACTGAGCTGGTGCCAAAGCTCCGGGCTGCCACAGGTAAACCTTGCAACATCTCCATGTCAAACCAATCGCCAGGCTTTGTCTTCGATCATCTCCTTCCGATCTTCCAGTCATTCCCCGCTGCTCCCAACACTGTACAATGCAAGATCTCCCAATAGAGACATCTCCTGTTGGTGCAGGGTGAGAGGGGATCTTATTGAAACATAAGATTATTTGGACACGTAGACGCGGCTTTACACCGGAGATAGACACAAAATGCTGGAGAAACTCAACGGGTGAGACATGCAAGGGTTGCATGATGCTGCCTCACCCGCTGAGTTACTCCAGCATTTTTGTCTACCTTCTGTGAACACATGATTTGATGCCTGCCATCTGGGGCAGGAAAGGGGCGGGATCCATGTGTGCACGGGATAGATGTGGCCCGCCATCTGCTCACAGACATGCGTCCCAGCCCCTATGCAGAACAAGGTTGCCCACCCCTGTTATACAGCTATGCATCAGTGGTCAGACAACAATGCATCAGTGGTCATGCATGCATCAGTGGTCATACATGTATCAGTGGTCATACATGCACCAGTGGTCATACATGCATCAGTGGTCATACATGCACCAGTGGTCATACAACAATGCATCAGTGGTCATACATGCACCAGTGGTCATACATGCATCAGTGGTCATACATGCACCATATGCACCAGTGGTCATACTTGCATCAGTGGTCATACATGCACCAGTGGTCATACAACAATGCATCAGTGGTCATACATGCACCAGTGGTCATACAACAATGCATCACTGGTCATACATGCATCAGTGGTCATACAACAATGCATCAGTGGTCATGCATGCATCAGTGGTCATACATGCACCAGTGGTCATGCATGCATCAGTGGCCATACATGCATAAGTGGTCATACATGCACCAGTGGTCATACAACAATGCATCTTTGTACTTCTCACACCCAGTATCTATTTCCACTGTGAACGGTTTATGTGAGCGAAAGAGAGGCTTGAGCCAGAATGTGTCAAAGAAAGTTAACGTTAAGATGCTGAATAGGATCAATGATCCTGGAGCCGGGTGCAGGAATCCACTTGAAATGTATGTGTCTGTTCTGGTTTTTGTTTCTGTCTGCGAGTTCCATCACTTCCAGTGAAAATCACCAACCTCCTGCGATGTAATCACCGTGCCACTGAGACGGCAACATGCACTCTGCCTCCTGACTCTTCTTTTGTTTTTGGTTTTTTGTTTAGTTTTGTTAGAAGCAAGTACAACAGTGTGGTACTTGAGTACCTAATACATACATACATTCCATTCTTGGACAACTTCGTATTTTTGATTTAATAATAAAAGAACAGTGAGAGAAAAAAGAAATAAAGAGTGTCGGAACAGATAGACAAGTGAGGAGAAACAGATAGCAAAAGCAATAAAGGACAGAGAAGAGAAGCTGAAAAGATTGAAATAGAAGGAGAAAGTAAAGCAAAGAGACATTAGGAGAGATCTACCTATTTCGTATTTTTGCCCATCCGTCACCCGGTTCTAAACCATTTAATTTCTAAGGTTATGTTATGTTGCACCATATGCTTGTAAAAAGTTGATATCATGTTAATACCTTTACATCAGTGGTCATATATGCATCAATGGTCATACATGCACCAGTGTCCATATAACCATGCATCAGTGGTCATACATGCATCAGTGGTCATACATGCATCAGTGGTCATACATGCGCCTATGGTGCAACCAAGAACCTCAGTACTCTAGGTGAGGGATGATCATCCCCAGCTGTTAAATTTTGTTGGCATCTCCCCTTCAGAATAGACCTTGAAAAAGACCAGAAAGTGTAGAGTCGTGAAAAGATAATTAACAAACAAAAAGTGATATTATATTATCCAAAAATAAAGATATTATAATTAAAAACAAACCACCAACAGGTGGTAGAAAAATTCTTATTGACTTCCGTAGATGTTTTTATATGTTTCGCTCGGCCCCCTTGACCAATTATTCTTCATTGGAAGAGAGAGTGGTACAAAGTTCAAAAATATATATATAAAATAAATCGCACTCCAATAGATAGATTAGAAATGTGTCTTCAAAGAGGAAAAACAAAATAAAAGGGAATTTCCAACATTAAGTATATACTTAGATATAACATGATTATGTTCAATATATGTCCATATCTATCGATATGCCAAGATCTATTACAATTAAGTCTCAAACTTTTGTGTCAGACAACAGCGGGTCGTAAGGGGTTAACCTTGGAACCTGCTGTTGTCCGACACAAAAGCTCGGATAACTTCCAAGTATCTGAGTCTCCTCCCCTCCCCTTTACGCGAAATTTAAACTAAATCTACTATATCCAAAAAATTTGTTAGTATGTTAATACTTATCAATCATATTTAACTCATTATTCTTATATTTAGCAAGTAATTAACATCATGAAATAAACATCAGCCATTATTACGCTATGCCTTATATTACACCATTTTATTAATTATATTTTATGTTAGTATGTAATTGTGTGTTTCTTAAATCATAAGTTTCTATATACAAGTCCCCTGATAATATTTTTCCATATTCTCAAGTTATTTTCCCCGCCACAGTTTTTCTTCTTTTCCATTCCGTTGTTGAAATGAAACATAAAATCCGACCTTGAATCTACCTCCTGACTGTAACCCACGCTTTGTATTTCAGGCAACGTCATGGACAACAAGACAGATGAGCCTGTGCTCACAACGCCAGTCCCACAACGCCAACCACAAACTAAAGATGCCTATAACTAACGGAGGATTCAGATTGATGCTGGTTCACCTGAAGAATGTAAATATACACGAGAGAGTAGAATATAGTGAAATAAAGCAATCATGAAACATTTGTGACTCCTGTCTGCTCCTTTACCTCAGCACCAGCATTGGCTAGATGCAGCCCGACAGTGCAGCCTTCAACATTGAATTCTCCAGATATAGGTTAACGTAAAAACAATAGGTGACAGGCAGATGGTGCTTTATATGACATAAATACAGCTGCCCAGTGAAATTCTCTCACCTATCCATGTTCTCCAGAGAGGTAGAGTTGCTGCCTCACAGTGCCAGACCCGGGTTCCATCCTGACTACGGGTGCTGTTTGTACGTTCTCCCCGTGACCACTTGGGATTCTCCGGGTGCTCCGGTTTCCTTCCGCACTCCAAAGACGTGCAGGTTTGTAGGTTAATTGGCTCGTAAAATTTCAAATTGTCCCTAATGTGTGTAGGATAGTGTTAGTGTGTGGGGATCGCTGGACGGCACGGACTCGGTGGGCCGAAGGGCCTGTTTCCATGCTGTATCTCCCAACGAAACAAAAAATATTATGCTGCCTCGCCCGCCGAGTTACTCCAGCACTCTGTGAAACGCCACCTATCCATGTTCTCCACAGATGCTGCCTGGCCCACTGAGTTACTCCAGCACTCTGTGAAACGTCACCTATCCATGTTCTCCACAGATGCTGCCTGACCCGCTGAGTTACTCCAGCACTGTGTGAAACGTCACCTATCCATGTTCTCCACAGATGCTGCCTGACCCGCTGAGTTACTCCAGCACTCTGTGAAACGTCACCTATCCATGTTCTCCACAGATGCTGCCTGACCCGCTGAGTTACTCCAGCACTCTGTGTATTGGGGAGAGATGGATGCTTATTTGATTGATTCTAACAACAAATTAATTGACTGCTGTAAACAGAGAAGAAGAGGTGAAATAAGATCTGTCTTAAGTTAGTGAAAAGCGGCTAAAGAACACACCTTGTATTTATAGACAGGAACAACCCTGCCTCCCCCCCGCCCGCCCCCACCCCCCCCAACCTCTCCCGCGCCCCAGCGTCGGCTGTGAGAGGTGGAGCACGTGAAGCTCACAGATCACATTCCGTCAGCTCTGGGGGTTTAGCTTAAAGCTAAAGCACGGACACAGGCCCTTCAGCCCACCGAGTCCATGCTGACCAGCGATCACCCGTTCACACTAGTTCTATGTTATCCCACTTTCTCATTCACTCCCTACACACTAGAGGCCAAATTACAGAGGGCCAATAAGTCTATAAACCCGCACGTCTTTGCGATGTGCGAGGAGTCAGTCTAAGGTCCCACCTTTACACTGTAGCAACAGGTTTGTGAGTGAGTGGCTGACAGAGGCAGGTTTCACAAGTTTTATAACGGTGTTGACGTGGACTGGCCTCATTTATTCCACACTAGAGGTTTGGCAGAAGCAGCGGTGTTTAAGTGTCCAGTGGATGGAGGCAGAGTGGGGTCATGGCCAGTCCACACCCTTGTAACACAGAGTGGGGTCATGGCCAGTCCACACCCTTGTAACACAGCACCGCCTCCTCCGTCTCACTTACTCTGAGCTGAAGATGACAAAGGGATGACAAACATTTGCAAGTTGCAAGCTGGAGGGAAGGCAAAAAACATAACTGTAAGCAGGCACATCACAGGGGGCATAGAAACATAGAAACATAGAAAATAGGTGCAGGAGTAGGCCATTCGGCCCTTCGAGCCTGCACCGCCATTCAATGTGATCATGGCTGATCATCCAACTCAGTATCCCGTACCTGCCTTCTCTCCATACCCCCTGATCCCTTTAGCCACAAGTGCCACATCTAACGCCCTCTTAAATATAGCCAATGAACTGGCCTCAACTACCTTCTGTGGCAGAGAATTCCACAGACTCACCACTCTCTGTGTAAAGAATGTTTTCCTCATTTCGGTCCTAAAGGAATTCCCCCTTATCCTTAGACTGTGACCCCTTGTTCTGGACTCCCCCAACATCGGGAACAATCTTCCAGCATCTAGCTTGTCCAACCCCTTAAGAATTTTGTAGGTTTCTATAAGATCCCCCCTCAATCTTCTAAATTCCATCGAGTACAAACCGAGTCTATCCAATCTTTCCTCATATGAAAGTCCTGACATCCCAGGAATCATCCTGACATC
This sequence comes from Raja brachyura, assembly GCA_963514005.1. Next base: position 92,682 of record CAUPSL010000917.1, read on the forward strand.
CCAGGCATCAACAAACATTACCTCCTCCTCACACTGTTAACATGCTTTGCAGTGTTCACAAGAACTAAATGCCTTGTGTGTCTCAAACCTCCTCCACAGGATCTATAGCTGGAATCATGTTCATGATAGGAGCAGAATTAGGCCATTCGGCCCATCAAGTCTACTCTGCCATTCAATCACGGCTGATCTATCTCTCCCTCCCAACCCCATTCTCCTGCCTTCTCCCCATAACCCCTGACACCCGCACTAATCAACAATCTATCTATCTCTGCCTTAGAAATATCCACTAACTTGGCCTCCACAGCCATCTGTGGCAAAGAATTCCACAGATTCACCCCCCTCTGACTGAAGAAATTCCTCCACATCTCCTTCCTAAAGGAACGTCCTTTAATTCTGAGGCTGTGACCTCTGGTCCTAGACTCTCCCACTAGTGGAAACATCCTCTCCACATCCACTCTATCCAGAATCAAACTCCAACAGTAGTCTGAATGCTATTTTAACTGAAAGCCTTCCTCATTAGTGAGAGGTGTTTCAGCTGCATATCTCTGATGCTTATTGCTCTGGGTTTGTTTGGCCATGCTACTGGATATCACAAGGTCACAAGAAGAACATGCAAACGCCACATAGACAGCACCAGAGGTCAGGATTGAACCTGGGTCTGTGGTGCTGTGAGGCAGCAGCTCTACCCACTGCACCACCGTGTCGCCATCTTGCTCACTTTTGATGAGCAAAAGTCGGGACTTCTTTCAGAAAAGAAAGAATTAGTGAGGAGTTGCCATTTTCAAAGTGGAACAGGAAAAATAGTGTTCTAAGACTAAATGTTTCCCACACAGAGGGCGGTGGGTGTATGGAGCGAGCTGCCAGAGAGAGGCAGGGACTATCCCAACGTTTGACATGGATAGGAAACTTTTAGAGGAATAAGAGCCAAGTGTGGGCAAGTGGGACTAGTGTAGATGGGGCATCTTGGTTGGCATGGGCAAGGTGGGCCGAAGGGCCTGTATCCGTGCTGTGTGACTCTGTGAATGGATGGAGTCACAGTCACAGGTTGAGGTGATTTATTATTTCATTCCTCCAACCAATGTTGAGTGTGGGGCCTCATTCTCCCCCCCAGTCCACCATGTCCACCGTGTCCACCATGTCCACCGTGTCCACCGTGTCCACTGTGTCCACCGTGTGCAGTAAATGGCGGTGGAACGCATTCACAAATACACGGACCGGACACAATTATACCGTGGCCACAGGGAAACTTACACATCTCATTGGCACAATGTCAAACCATAACTTATATCATCATTTGTTCTTCACGGTTTCTGGCTGTGAGCAAGGAGGTTCTTTATGATTTTTTAAACGTTAATAAAATAATTGATAAGAATCTCGATTTGTCATCCTGGTGGAGATGAGTGTGATTATACGTTACCAAGCAGTTTAGTTCCAGGCTGTCAACTGCTTTAAATGTTCAGATGATTTATATTAGTGTTTCAGAAACTTTGCAACTGGACTAAAACTCCGGAATGTCTAACACATCCAGCAAGGGGTCACTCGACACAGACCTTAATTGTAACCAGACCTTTGCTTGTGCCGTGACACCGATCAGCATCTGTAAAGAGTTGAACGTCAGTATTCTGTTTTACAGTCACATGTGTTTATTAATCCTGAATACCGGCACCTCTTTGATACAAAAAGTTCTGAAAAAGTTCCCTCATTGGTGGCCCTCGGACTATCCTTGATCGGACGTTGCTGGCTTTACCTTGCACTAAACGTTATTCCCTTATCCTGTATCTGTACACTGTGGACGGCTCAATTGTAATCATGTATTGTCTTTCCACTGACTGGATAGCACACAACAGAAGCTTTTCACTGTACCTCGCTACACTTAACAGTAAACTAGACTGAACAGACTAAAGTAATGATTGTGAATGAAATAACGCCAGGGCTTGTGATTCTGCTGCTCAGTCTGCATTGAACCGTTGATTCACACAAGAAACATCTGCCACCACTTGCCTCATCATCACCGAGCTTCTTGTCACTTACTGCCTTTCCAGAGTTCTTCACAACTTAATAACTTTCACAACGGTCCTTTGGTAACTGGAACTGGCATAACTCATCTTCTCTTCATCGTCCCCAGAGCTGAACCATGATTACAGACGGATGGAGTACAATCTGACCCTGGACACAGTATTGGGGCCAATGTGTGACCATCCCCATTGACCCTGGACACAGTATTGATGCCAACATGGAAACATAGACAATAGGTGCAGGAGTAGGCCATTCACCCCTTCTAGCCAGCACCACCATTCAATGTGATCATGGCTGATCATCCACAATCACTACCCCGTTCCTGCTTTCTCCTCATATCCCTTGATTCCTTTAGCCCCAAGAGAAAAATATTTTAAATTTTGTTGCACCATGTGCAATGACAAGAAAGAGATTCTGATTCTGATTCTAACTCTCTCTTGAATACATCTGCCTTCTGTGGCAGAGAATTCCACAGATTTAAAGGTTTAATCAAGACTGCCTGATGGACCAGAATAGCAGGAACAGGTTAATCCAGAGAGCTTTGGTGTCATGGCAGGATTGGACAGGGTGGGAGAGGTGTGGAGGGATATTGGGGAGGGCTTTGTAAGGCAGGCTGAGGGTGGTCAACATGGGAGCATAGCCGGTGGAGAGTCATGCATGTTGGTAATAAGCGATGGGGTAGAAGATGCAGCAGTGGGTTAGGCGTGTACACACTCATGTTACGTAGAGGACATGTGGTGAGCCCCTTGTTAGAATAAATGTCCAGCACTCCCAAAGCAACAGGCTGAAGTAATGCGGATTCCATGCAGTCTGAAGAAGGGTCTCGACCTGAAACGCCACCCACTCCTTCTCTCCAGAGATGTTGTCTGTCCCACACTCTGTGTCTATCATGGGGATTCCTGTTGTGTTTGGGGAGGTGCAGTCATGGCACAAGAGATGAACACCGCGATTGGGAGCTGATTGCTTCAGACAGTTTCCTGAGTGGGAACGGTGACCAACGATGGGCCGGATGGACTCTATGGTGGGTACCAGCGACCACAGTTACTGCCTCCATAAATGCAGTTGCTTAGTCAGTGATGAAGGTCCAGTAAAGAGGCAAATCTGTGACGTGACCATATAACCATATAACCATATAACAATTACAGCACGGAAACAGGCCATCTCGGCCCTTCAAGTCCGTGCCGAACAACTTTTTTCCCTTAGTCCCACCTGCCTGCACTCATACCATAACCCTCCATACCCTTCTCATCCATATGCCTATCCAATTTATTTTTAAATGATACCAACGAACCTGCCGCCACCACTTCCACTGGAAGCTCATTCCACACCGCTACCACTCTCTGAGTAAAGAAGTTCCCCCTCATGTTACCCCTAAACCTCTGTCCCTTAATTCTAAAGTCATGTCCTCGTGTTTGAATCTTCCCTATTCTCAAAGGGAAAAGCTTGTCCACATCAACTCTGTCTATCCCTCTCATCATTTTAAAGACCTCTATCAAGTCCCCCCTTAACCTTCTGCGCTCCAGAGAATAAAAACCTAACTTATTCAACCTATCTCTGTAACTTAGCTGTTGAAACCCAGGCAACATTCTAGTAAATCTCCTCTGTACCCTCTCTATTTTGTTGACATCCAGCATCAATGTGAACATGCAAAAGGGGAGGGTTTTGGTAAAGGTTGGTTTCCTAAAACCAGAGAATTCACTGTTCATAGCGCTGGGGTGTAAGCTGCCCAAGTGGAATAGATAATAGACATCAATAATAGACAATGGATACAGGAGTAGGCCATTCGGCCCTTCGAGCCAGCACGGCAATTCAATGTGATCATGGCTGATCATCCCCAATCAGTACCCCGTTCTTGCCTTCTCCCCATATCCCCTGACTCCGCTATGTTTGAGATATGAGGTGCTGTTCCTCCAGATTGCGTGTGGCCTCACTCTGCCAATGGAGGCTCGTGGAGACAATGGTGACGTTTTGGGTCGAGACCCTTGTCCAGACTAATGCAGTCGTGCCCTCGTTAGACTTCCCAAACTGCAACACCTCACGTTGTATATTCACGATGTGGACGAGGTGATTGAGAGCTTTGTGGCCACGTTTGCAGATGGTGCTAAAATAGGTGGAGGGGCAGGCAGTGTAGAGGAAGCAGGGACTCTGCAGAAGGACTTGGACAGGTTGGGAGAGTGGGCAGAGAACTGGCAGATGGAATATAGTGTAGCAAAGTGTGGAGTCGTGCACTTTGGTAATAAGAATAAGGACATAAACTATTTTCTAAATGGGGAGAGAATCCAGAAATCAGAGTGCTGGTGCAGGATTCCCAAAGAGTTAATCTGCAAGTTGAATCGGATATAAGGAAGGCAAATTCAATGCTAATATTTATATCAAGGGGACTGGAATACACAAACAGATGTACCGCTGAGGCTCTATAACGCGCCGGTCAGGCCACATTAGGAATATTGTGAACACATTTGGGCCCCATTTCTGAGAAAGGATGTACTGGCTCTGGAGAGGGTCCAGAGGAGGTTTACAAGAATGATTCAATGAATGAGTGGGTTAACATATGATGAGCGTTTGTCGGCACTGGGCCTGTACTCGCTGGAGTTTAGAAGATTGAGGGGGGACCTCATTGAAATTTACAGAATAATGAAAGGCAGAGAGAGTGAATGTGGAGAGGATGTTTCCACTAGTGGGAGAGTCTAGGACTAGAGGTCATAGGCTCAGAATTAAAGGGCGCTCTTTTAGAATAGAGGTGAGGAGGAATTTCTTTAGTCAGAGCGTGGTGAATCAGTGGAAATCATGTCCACAGAGGGTTGTGGAGGCCACGTCAGTGGATATTTTTAAGATAGAGATAGATAAATTCTTGGTTAGGTAGACATAAAATGCTGGAGTAACTCAGTGGGTCGGGCAGCATCTCTGGAGAGAAGGAATAGGTGATATGTCGGGTTAGACCCTTCCTCAGACCTAGTTAGAACGGGTGTCAAGGGTTATGGGGAGAAGGCAGGAAAATGGGATTAGGAGGCAGAGATTAGCCATTATTGAATTGCAGAGTAGACTCGATGGGCCGAATGGCCTAATTCTACTCCTGTAACGTGAACGTGAGGAGGCCCAGGACAGAAAGGTCAGTGTGGGAAGGGGAAGGGGAGTTAAAATGGTTGGCAACTGGGAGATCCAGCAGGCCTTGGAGGACCAAGCACAAGAGTCGACGAGTTCTAAAAGGACTGGACAAGCTAGATGCAGGAAAAATGTTCCCAATGTTGGGCGAGTCCAGAACCAGGGGCCACAGTCTTAGAATAAAGGGGAGGCCATTTAAGACTGAGGTGAGAAAAAACTTTTTCACCCAGAGAGTTGTGAATTTGTGGAATTCCCTGCCACAGAGGGCAGTGGAGGCCAAATCACTGGATGGATTTAAGAGAGAGTTAGATAGAGCTCCAGGGGCTAGTGGAGTCAAGGGATATGGGGAGAAGGCAGGCACGGGTTATTGATTGGGGACGATCAGCCATGATCACAATGAATGGCGGTGCTGGCTCGAGGGGCCGAATGGCCTCCTCCTGCACCTATTTTCTAAGTTTCTATGTTTCTACGAGTCTACGTTTGGTCTTTCCGATGTACAGGAGCTCACATCAGGAACACCAGATGCTGTTGATGACGTTGGAGGAGGTGCAGGTGAACCTCTGCCTCACCTAGAAGGGCTGTTGGGGTCATTGGACAGTGTTGAGAGAGGAGGTACAGGGACAGGTGTTGCATCTCCTGCGGTTGCAGGGGAAGGATCCTGGGGAGGGTGGGAAGGGATGAGTTAACCAGGGAGTTGCGGAGGGAACGGTCTCTTGGAAAGCGGTGGAGATTGGAAGATGTGACTAGTGGTGGGATCCCATTGGAGGTTACGGAAATGTCAAAGGCTGAAGTGTTGGATGTGGAGGCAGGGAGGTGTGAAAGGTGAGGACCAGAGGGACTCAGTCCTTGATCCATCTCGGGGACAGGGGGGAATGAGATCAGAACTAGGACACAGGAGATGTGGGTGAGGAATCCATCTCTGAATAGAAGATGGAAAGCACGTTTACAAGAATGATTCCATGAATGAGTGGGTTAGAATATGATGAACATTTGACTGCACTGGGCCTGTACTCGCTGGAGTGTAGAAGGTTGAGAAGGCCCATCTCTGACAGAAGGTGGAATCCTCAGAGGGCAATGGAGGCCGGTTCTCTGGATGCTTTCAAGAGAGAGCTAGATAGAGCTCTTAAAGATAGCGGAGTCAGGGGACATGGGGAGAAGTCAGGAACGGGGTACTGATTGGGGATGATCAGCCATGATCACATTGAATGGCGGTGCTGGCTCGAAGGGCTGAATGGCCTACTCCTGCACCTATTGTCTATTGTCTATTGTGACGAAAGAGAACATCTCAGATACTTCAGGTTGAGACCCTGCGTCAGGACTCAGTTTCAGAGGAGATGGTGCAGATAGGAGGATTCCAGGCTGTGAACAGCAAATGGAAACAGTTGGTGGCAGGGTTTACAGAGCCACAGCCCAGGGGAGGGGGAGGTCCAAGACAGGACTGGACGAACCACTGTCGCTGCCAGCTCCGGGTGGTGGGACCTCACCTCCTGGTCCTAGGGTAGGGATGTGTCTACAGAGTGAGGGACAGGTGTAGAGGCCAGAGTATCTACACACCTGGGGACAGGTGTAGAAGCCAGGGTATCTACACACCTGGGTACAGGTGTAGAAGCCAGGGTATCTACACACCTGGGGACAGGTGTAACAGCCAGGGTATCTACACACCTGAGGACAGGTGTAGAAGCCAGAGTCTGCACACCTGGGGACAGGTGTAACAGCCAGGGTATCTACACACCTGGGGACAGATGTAACGGCCAGGGTATCTACACACCTGGGGACAGGTGTAACGGCCAAGGTATCTACACACCTGGGGACAGGTGTGGAAGCCAGGGTATCTACACACCTGGGGACAGGTGTAACGACCAGAGTATCTACACACCTGGGGACAGGTGTAGAGGCCAGGGTATCTACACACCTGGGGACAGGTGTAGACACCAGAATATTTACAGGTGTGGGCACCTGAGTATCTACGGGGTGAGTGGTGAGGACAGACGAGAGTCATATACCCATACAGTGTGGAAACAGGCCCTTCGGCCCCACCTGCCCATGCCGGCCAACAAACCCCATCTACAAATGCTGCCGTTGTTTCGGATGAAGGGACTGAGTTATTTCCTCATTGTGTCTCCTTCCTTATAATCCGTCTACGCTGCCCACGTGTGTAATGAAGCCAATATGTGCTTTTAGCTCAGCTTATTATTCAGCATGTTTAACTTTCTCTGGAGTTTTCATGAGATTTCCATTCAACGATGTCTGAAGCAGAAAGGGCGATCTCTGGAGTCAAGTGTGAAGTGCGGCTGGGGTTTGGAGAAGGTCTGTCACCCCCGGTATCCCCCCCCCCCCCTCCCTCCCTCCCTCCCTCCCTCCCTCCCTCAGCGAGCAGGCGGGCAGACACTGGTCGCGGTGCAACAGGCGTGTGGTCAACTTGGGGGCAGATCCGTGGGATGTGGCGATCAGACGCCACGCCAGCGCTAGCGCCAGCGAGCGGACAAGCAATAAATACAGGTGTTGGAATCTGAAATACAGCTGCTGAGGGAGAGACAGAGGGAGAGACAGAGGGAGAGACAGAGGGAGAGACAGAGGGAGAGGGAGAGGGAGAGGGAGAGGGAGAGGGAGACACACACAGAGGGAGAGGGAGAGAGACACAGGAGAGGGGGCAAAGGGGAGAGGGGAGAAGGAGAGAGGAGAGAGGGAGAGAGGGAGAGAGGGAGAGAAGGAGAGAGGGAGAGAGGGAGAGAAGGAGAGAGGGAGAGAAGGAGAGAAGGAGAGAGGGAGAGAGGGAGAGAGGGAGAGAGGGAGAGAGGGAGAGAGGGAGAGAGGGAGAGAGGGAGAGAGGGAGAGAGGGAGAGAGGGAGAGGGAGACACACACAGAGGGAGAGGGAGAGAGACACAGGGAGAGGGGCAAAGGGAGAGGGAGAGAAGGAGAGAAGGAGAGAGGGAGAGAGGGAGAGAGGGAGAGAGGAGAGAGGGAGAGAGGGAGATACAGACAGGGGAGGTGGGAGCGACCACTA